>CM047430.1:25903021-26103638 GCA_026168455.1 Theocolax elegans
CCCTGCGCGCGCCGCGCTGTCGATACTCTTTTCAGTTACTCACCTGATCGGTAACTCGCTTACCGTTATAATTATATATAATTATATAAATTACGTAATAAATATTATTTATATATATATATACTAGGGGGGCTTCGCCCCCCTGCGCGCTTCGCGCGCCAACCCCCTATTTTTAATTTCGAAAAAGGTTTTTCGTAATTAATTTATTTAAAATAATGTTTTAAATTGTATTATTTTTTCACTACCATGGACCCTTAAAATTAAACAGATTCATACAACACCTTGGAGGTATTTCTATGGTTATTATAATTTATAAATAAAAGTTACCAAAATTTAGTGTAATGAAATCAGAATAAAAATAATAAAAAAAATAGACATATTAAATGTTGACTGTAAATTTTAAACTATATGAATTCTTATAAGCTTAAATTATATTTTAATAATATAAATGTTAATGAAAAATTAACTTACCAAAAATAGTAAGTACATATACCTACTAAATTGTAGTATTTTAGTTAACAATTATTACATTTTGGATTATTTTAAACCGTTATAAATAGAAATTCACCTTCTAAAATTAATTTATTTAATGACGAACGATCATCGCCAAAAGTTCTATGTCATTAATATTTTGTACTTTAATAGTAATAAAACTTTCTTCTTAATGATAAGCAGCGTCAGATGTCGTTGCAATGCTAATATATTGAAAAGATTCTGGTTAAATAAATAAAATTAGAGTTTATTTAATCCATAAATATATTTATTATTCTAAATAAAAATAATACGGATCTTTTTCATTTCACACATGATCAGCAGATTTCACTAGTTCGTACATGTATTTGGACATATATCAAAAAATTGAAATTATTTATCGAAATATTTGTTGTTAATTGATGTTAATTTTAATTATTATTAATTAATAAAGGATCGCACCTGAAGGGGGAAACAAATGTTTCAAATTCAAATCGGTTAATAAACAAACAAAGCTCCAGTCATTTTAAAAAGCTGTTGTCCATTCAATGATATCTGACCAAAAAATTAACAATTTTTATGAATAACTTTTTTACTTTCTTAAATGGCCGTTTTAAGATATACTTACAATTACATCATTTATTTTAAGAATCAATTGTATGTACAACGTTTTGGAAACATTTGTTTACAACAATTTAATAATAAAAGTTTAACTTCCCCCTCCATCGGATAGCTGCTTTCTTATTGGTGGGAGCGTTTCCGAATTCTCGCTTCTGATTGGTGGGAGCTTTCAACTCCGGGAGCAATGTCCATGATTCGTTCTGTCTGCTTCTAAAAATACTGAAATGATTTCGGGTGTAACTTTCGTTATCCATTCGTTTTAAAAGTAACGAACAATAAATTTTTTCCATTTTTTAAGTTTTATTGGTTCCTTTGTAAATTTTTGTTCGATTAATTGAACTATATATTCAAGTCTTTCTTCCATTCTGTTGGCTGGCAGAAGCGGCAAAACCATTATTTTTTTTACTACATGTTCACCGGCAGGATTATTTTTTTTATTTTGTTTAACATACAATCTATAAGATGTACTTTTTGCTTTTCTGATTATCGCCTGTAAAAGAAATATTTATTTTGTGTGACTTAACAACTTTGTGTTTCAGTGTGCGAGTTTGATAATGTTTATCTAAGTATATATATATGATGTTGTGCGTATGTGGTTGTTTGCACGTATGTTTGAGTTAGTTGCTACAAGCGAGTATTTTTGCAACTAGATATTAGGAAATCCATAATTAATTAGTTAGGTATTGATGAATAATAATGTAATAAGCTGCTGAGTCTATTTCCTATCTTTATCAAGCAATGTCTATGATTACAATTAAAAATTTTTTAATTTGCTTGCACAAAAAACACTTTTTAACTGGTTTACATTTACATGCAGCCTGACGCCAGCAATATTATAGCTGGACTATTATTATGGAGCAATACCCAAATTTAATTATATCTAAGTATATAAAATCCCCAGTAGAAATTGAAACGTTTTAATAGACACTAGTAGCGATTAGCATAAATGCATTAGCAAAAAGTTTGTAAAAAAAGCCGAGAAAATATTTGATTAATTTATTCTTTTTAATTTATAGACCGAAGTAAGATTGTTTTATCACTTTTGTTACATTACACCAAAAAGCTTCTAATAAAAGTTTTATTAAGGTTCTGTTACTGGACTGTATTCTTAATCTAATGATTAAATCTAAAAATCGGTTCCATTTCCACTAGGGAGATGTAGTTATTTAAAATTCAATTACTTGGCAAAAATGAAAATAACACCCGTGGACGGTTAGGTTGTTAAAAGCCACTTTTAGCGATTTTATCAGTGCCTTTTCATAATCGCAATGCGCCATTAAAGGCTTGAATTCTGGATACTTTTCTGAAATGTATGTCCAAATGGCTGCGTAAGCCTTTGTTGTCCTTTTCGTCATAATTACCCACATACATGGGACCGCCTTGAAACAAATTATATATATATATTACCCATAAATTAAACTTGTAGTTAATAAATTTACGGTTACGTAAGCTTTTGTATGGGTACGACGCGTATCTGGATATGAGTGGGAGGACATCCCTAGTGGAAATGTAACTATAAATACGGTATAAGTGTAAAGTTTTATAAGTCACAAAATAGCGATTTGATGGATATACCGTTAAAATACCAAAAAAGTACCTATTTTATGCTATAATTATAGTTACGTTTAACCTCAAAAATTCATATTTCCACCAGGGATATTAAGAACGTATGTGATTGTGTGCGCCAAGTTGTAAGGTGTGTAAAAGACTCAAGATTATAAAAGTAAACGCGACGTTGAGTGTGTAGATAGGAGTGTCGGCTGATGTCAGTGAATGTAAGTGTAAGGGGAAGTTGTTCCCTATTGGAAGAGACTTATATAAAAAACAATTATATATGAAATTTTAATGAAGTTTGATATGTGTATTTGCACCCACAAATTACATGTGAAAAAACTTTTATTAGCTTTAAACAGTTGAGTATCCTATTCAGCCGTTTAAAGTTTTTAACCGTTTTTCTGTATTTAATGCTGTAAAAAACAATAAATATATGAGTTTTTATGTGCATTTTTGGGTGCAAATTCACAAATTAAACTTCATAATAATTTTGTATAGTGTTCTACGAGTCTCATTCAATATTGTTGTTTACATATGTATATGAGAGCATTAGCAAGAGTGTAGAATATGTGGAATACGTGGATATAGGTCAAGATTGTGAAAGTGTATGCGAATATGAATATGTGAGTACAACTGTGGGAATGTAAAGACGTGGTATGAGCAAGTATCACGAAGTTTGAACATTCTGTAATGTGCAAGCAACCATGTGGATTGTGGGTATGAGTGAGAAAATGTGACAGTTAATCTGTTTATGAATCTGTTTGCAAGGATGTGAAAAGTGTTACTGTGTATATAAGATGGTAATAAGATAAGTCTGAAGTTTGCAAGGATTAAGCGGGTTCCAAAGCGACTGAATCGAAAGTTCGCTATTTTGGTACAAAAATGCTTCATACTATAGAAACGATGCAGTATTACAAAAAAAGCATGAGATACCTGCCCTAGATATCGGTACAGGCTACCTCTATGCAAAATTTGAGGTGAAAAAATGAAGAAATAAAAAATGGCATTCAAATAAAATTGAGCATCTACCGCGTGCGCGCACAAGAAATTTCATTCGAATACCATTTTTTTATTTCTTCATTTTTTCACCTCGAATTTTGCATAGAGGTAGCCTGTACCGTTATCTAGGGCAAGTATCTCATGTTTTTTTTTATAATAATGCATTATGTTTTAGTATGAAGCATTTTTGTACCAAGATAGCGAACTTTCGACTCAGTAGCTTTGGAACATTTGAAAACAAGAAGTGAAAAAATAAAGCCCATAATCGAGACATTTTAGCCTCTATTATTGCGATTCCGGTCGTGAAATTCATTTTTTTTGTTAATTATATAAACTTAGACTAATTGAAATCACCGTATAAATAAATCATGTAATAAGAGGGTGTTCGCAATGGTGAGTACGTATGTTTTTAGTGCACGATAGTACGAACGTAAGTCTGTGTGAATGTGTATGGGATGTGCATAATTGAATTTCTGTTGGTGTTAGTGTGCATACTTACTATCCGATTTACAACGTTTTTAATTTTTGGTTTTATTTTAAACATCGCATCAATGAAAATATCATTGTAGTTATCGAATTGCTTTACTAATTCATTGTTACTTAGAACAAGTTGAAAAGACTCAGATGACAATTTTATTAATTTGGCGAGTAGCTTTAAGTCCTTATGATGTTTATTTGAAAATAACTGCTGTTCCATGTAATCTCCGAATTCTTTTAAAGAATGATACTCATATTTTATTAAATTATTATTTTCCTTCTTTTTCGCCCTAATAATCGTTGACTTCATTTGTACAAATGAAGTATACTTGCTTAAGTCAGGATTTCTAAAAAATAATTCAATTTTATAAGACTTTTCAATTTTCTTTTTAAAATATATATTTCCTGCAAGACAATTCATTATTTTTACTAGTCAATTGATGAGAAATCAGCTAGTTTCGTTAGCTAAATTAAAACGATTTTTCCAGCAGGTACTGGCTAAAAATTCGTCAACGAAATGAACACATGGTGGGAAAAGGGAGGGGAACTCAAAACCTTAAGATATTCTAACCTAATTACGTAATCGTATTTTGGTTTTACGTGAGAGGCTCTAATGTTTAGTCATTGAGAACAATTTCGGTACTATACAATAAATGAGAAGACAGAGGAAAATCGGACACGGAAATAAAAAATTAAAGAAAAGGGGTAAAAATTAGATAGGTTATAATGTTTACAAGATACGCAAAGTGGTTTTTGCAAGCTCATTTCCAAATATTAGACTCTTCAAAAGCTCTTAAAAAGCACTATAAGCCACAATGAATATCGAAATAAGTGAATAATTAATTAGTTAAATAACACGCAAAAACGAAGAATGCAGAGGTGCGACTGCTAACACGAAATAGAGTGGGGTGGCGCTAAGCAATATCTTGCTTCACGAGTTTTTAACTAGTCTGTTGCTAGAAAACGTCGCCCAGTTCACCATTTATTATTACGCAAGTAATTCGGGAACATTTCTTGCAGAGATTATTCGACTCTGAGATGAACAATAAAATAATATTGTTAAAATAAATAATGACTTGTAGAATTATTTTATGTGCAAATTGAATAATATCTATTGACAATTGCTTACAAGTTTGCTGTAGCATTAAAAATGCAGGAGGCTGTTCCAGCCCCTGGATTTGCAGCATTGTTTTTTAGTATTTGTCGCAATTTCCTTTTTTCAAGAGACTGATGAGTACTCTTTATGCAAGTATGAGGATGGATCAATTTATAGCCTTCATTCTCTTTTACGTGCAATATTGCACGGCAAGCAATTTTTATGCAGCCATATCTAAAATGTGTTAAAAATAATATCTTGAGAGTTAAGAACGACATTTAACTTTTAAATAAGAAATTTAAAGTAGTATGTACAATATTTTATAATTTGTATAAGAATAGCGAACTTTCGACTCAGTAGCTTTGGAACATTTGAAAACAAGAATGAAAAAATAAAGCCCATAATCAAGACATTTTAGCCTCTATTATTGCGATTCCGGTCGTGAAATTCATTTTTTTGTTAATTATATAAACTTAGACTAATTGAAATCACCGTATAAATAAATCATGTAATAAGAGGGTGTTCGCAATGGTGAGTACGTATTTTTTTAGTGCACGATAGTACGAACGTAAGTCTGTGTGAATGTGTATGGGATGTGCATAATTGAATTTCTGTTGGTGTTAGTGTGCATACTTACTATCCGATTTACAACGTTTTTAATTTTTGGTTTTATTTTAAACGTCGCATCAATGAAAATATCATTGTAGTTATCGAATTGCTTTACTAATTCATTGTTACTTAGAAAAGTTGAAAAGACTCAGATGACGATTTTATTAATTTGGCGAGTAGCTTTAAGTCCTTATGATGTTTATTTGAAAATAACTGCTGTTCCATGTAATCTCCGAATTCTTTTAAAGAATGATACTCATATTTTATTAAATGATTATTTTCCTTCTTTTTCGCCCTAATAATCGTTGACTTCATTTGTACAAATGAAGTATACTTGCTTAAGTCAGGATTTCTAAAAAATAATTCAATTTTATAAGACTTTTCAATTTTCTTTTTAAAATATATATTTCCTGCAAGACAATTAATTATTTTTACTAGTCAATTGATGAGAAATTAGTAGTTTCGTTAGCTAATTAAAACGATTTTTCCAGCAGGTACTGGCTAAAAATTCGTCAACGAAATGAACACATGGTGGGAAAAGGGAGGGGAAATCAAAACCTTAAGATATTCTAACCTAATTACGTAATCGTATTTTGGTTTTACGTGAGAGCTCTAATGTTTAGTCATTGAGAACAATTTGGTACTATACAATAAATGAGAAGCAGAGGAAAATCGGACACGGAAATAAAAAATTAAAGAAAAGGGGTTAAAAATTAGATTGGTTATAATGTTTACAAGATACGCAAAGTGGTTTTTGCAAGCTCATTTCCAAATATTAGACTCTTCAAAAGCTCTTAAAAAGCACTATAAGCCACAATGAATATCGAAATAAGTGAATAATTAATTAGTTAAATAACACGCAAAAACGAAGAATGCAGAGGTGCGACTGCTAGCACGAAATAGAGTGGGGTGGCGCTAAGCAATATCTTGCTTCACGAGTTTTTAACTAGTCTGTTGCTAGAAAACGTCGCCCAGTTCACCATTTATTATTACGCAAGTAATCGGGAACATTTCTTGCAGAGATTATTCGACTCTGAGATGAACAATAAAATAATATTGTTAAAATAAATAATGACTTGTAGAATTATTTTATGTGCAAATTGAATAATATCTATTGACAATTGCTTACAAGTTTGCTGTAGCATTAAAAATGCAGGAAACTGTTCCAGCCCCTGGATTGCAGCATTGTTTTTTAGTATTTGTCGCAATTTCCTTTTTTCAAGAGACTGATGAGTACTCTTTATGCAAGTATGAGGATGGATCAATTTATAGCCTTCATTCTCTTTTACGTGCAATATTGCACGGCAAGCAATTTTTATGCAGCCATATCTAAAATGTGTTAAAAATAATATCTTGAGAGTTAAGAACGACATTTAACTTTTAAATAAGAAATTTAAAGTAGTATGTACAATATTTTATAATTTGTATAAGAATAGCGAACTTTCGACTCAGTAGCTTTGGAACATTTGAAAACAAGAAGTGAAAAAATAAAGCCCATAATCAAGACATTTTAGCCTCTATTATTGCGATTCCGGTCGTGAAATTCATTTTTTTTGTTAATTATATAAACTTAGACTAATTGAAATCACCGTATAAATAAATCATGTAATAAGAGGGTGTTCGCAATGGTGAGTACGTATTTTTTTAGTGCACGATAGTACAAACGTAAGTCTGTGTGAATGTGTATGGGATGTGCATAATTGAATTTCTGTTGGTGTTAGTGTGCACACTTACTATCCGATTTTTTTTCGCCATCACAGTTAGAACTTGTACAACGTTTTTAATTTTTGGTTTTATTTTAAACATCGCATCAATGAAAATATCATTGTAGTTATCGAATTGCTTTACTAATTCATTGTTACTTAGAAAAAGTTGAAAAGACTCAGATGACGATTTTATTAATTTGGCGAGTAGCTTTAAGTCCTTATGATGTTTATTTGAAAATAACTGCTGTTCCATGTAATCTCCGAATTCTTTTAAAGAATGATACTCATATTTTATTAAATGATTATTTTCCTTCTTTTTCGCCCTAATAATCGTTGACTTCATTTGTACAAATGAAGTATACTTGCTTAAGTCAGGATATCTAAAAAATAATTCAATTTTATAAGACTTTTCAATTTTCTTTTTAAAATATATTGCCTGCAAGACAATTATTATTTTTACTAGTCAATTGATGAGAAATCAGCTAGTTTCGTTAGCTAATTAAAACGATTTTTCCAGCAGGTACTGGCTAAAAATTCGTCAACGAAATGAACACATGGTGGGAAAAGGGAGGGGAAATCAAAACCTTAAGATATTCTAACCTAATTACGTAATCGTATTTTGGTTTTACGTGAGAGCTCTAATGTTTAGTCATTGAGAACAATTTGGTACTATACAATAAATGAGAAGCAGAGGAAAATCGGACACGGAAATAAAAAATTAAAGAAAAGGGGTAAAAATTAGATGGTTATAATGTTTACAAAATACGCAAAGTGGTTTTTGCAAGCTCATTTCCAAATATTAGACTCTTCAAAAGCTCTTAAAAAGCACTATAAGCCACAATGAATATCGAAATAAGTGAATAATTAATTAGTTAAATAACACGCAAAAACGAAGAATGCGAGGTGCGACTGCTAACACGAAATAGAGTGGGGTGGCGCTAAGCAATATCTTGCTTCACGAGTTTTTAACAGTCTGTTGCTAGAAAACGTCGCCCAGTTCACCATTTATTATTACGCAAGTAATTCGGGAACATTTCTTGCAGAGATTATTCGACTCTGAGATGAACAATAAAATAATATTGTTAAAATAAATAATGACTTGTAGAATTATTTTATGTGCAAATTGAATAATATCTATTGACAATTGCTTACAAGTTTGCTGTAGCATTAAAAATGCAGGAGGCTGTTCCAGCCCCTGGATTTGCAGCATTGTTTTTTAGTATTTGTCGCAATTTCCTTTTTTCAAGAGACTGATGAGTACTCTTTATGCAAGTATGAGGATGGATCATTTATAGCCTTCATTCTCTTTTACGTGCAATATTGCACGGCAAGCAATTTTTATGCAGCCATATCTAAAATGTGTTAAAAATAATATCTTGAGAGTTAAGAACGACATTTAACTTTTAATAAGAAATTTAAAGTAGTATGTACAATATTTTATAATTTGTATAAGAATAGCGAACTTTCGACTCAGTAGCTTTGGAACATTTGAAAACAAGAATGAAAAAATAAAGCCCATAATCGAGACATTTTAGCCTCTATTATTGCGATTCCGGTCGTGAAATTCATTTTTTTTGTTAATTATATAAACTTAGACTAATTGAAATCACCGTATAAATAAATCATGTAATAAGAGGGTGTTCGCAATGGTGAGTACGTATTTTTTTAGTGCACGATAGTACAAACGTAAGTCTGTGTGAATGTGTATGGGATGTGCATAATTGAATTTCTGTTGGTGTTAGTGTGCATACTTACTATCCGATTTACAACGTTTTTAATTTTTGGTTTTATTTTAAACGTCGCATCAATGAAAATATCATTGTAGTTATCGAATTGCTTTACTAATTCATTGTTACTTAGAACAAGTTGAAAAGACTCAGATGACAATTTTATTAATTTGGCGAGTAGCTTTAAGTCCTTATGATGTTTATTTGAAAATAACTGCTGTTCCATGTAATCTCCGAATTCTTTTAAAGAATGATACTCATATTTTATTAAATTATTATTTTCCTTCTTTTTCGCCCTAATAATCGTTGACTTCATTTGTACAAATGAAGTATACTTGCTTAAGTCAGGATATCTAAAAAATAATTCAATTTTATAAGACTTTTCAATTTTCTTTTTAAAATATATTGCCTGCAAGAAAATGAATTACTTTTACTAGTCAATTGATGAGAAATTAGCTAGTTTTGTTAGCTAATTTAAAACGATTTTTCCAGCAGGTACTGGCTAAAAATTCGTCAACGAAATGAACACATGGTGGGAAAAGGGAGGGGAAATCAAAACCTTAAGATATTCTAACCTAATTACGTAATCGTATTTTGGTTTTTCGTGAGAGCCTCTAATGTTTAGTCATTGAGAACAATTTGGTACTATACAATAAATGAGAAGACAGAGGAAAATCGGACACGGAAATAAAAAATTAAAGAAAAGGGGTTAAAAATTAGATTGGTTATAATGTTTACAAGATACGCAAAGTGGTTTTTGCAAGCTCATTTCCAAATATTAGACTCTTGAAAAGCTCTTAAAAAGCACTATAAGCCACAATGAATATCGAAATAAGCGAATAATTAATTAGTTAAATAACACGCAAAAACGAAGAATGCAGAGGTGCGACTGCTAACACGAAATAGAGTGGGGTGGCGCTAAGCAATATCTTGCTTCACGAGTTTTTAACTAGTCTGTTGCTAGAAAACGTCGCCCAGTTCACCATTTATTATTACGCAAGTAATCGGGAACATTTCTTGCAGAGATTATTCGACTCTGAGATGAACAATAAAAATAACATTGTTAAAATAAATAATGACTTGTAGAATTATTTTATGTGCAAATTGAATAATATCTATTGACAATTGCTTACAAGTTTGCTGTAGCATTAAAAATGCAGGAAACTGTTCCAGCCCCTGGATTGCAGCATTGTTTTTTAGTATTTGTCGCAATTTCCTTTTTTCAAGAGACTGATGAGTACTCTTTATGCAAGTATGAGGATGGATCAGTTTATAGCCTTCATTCTCTTTTACGTGCAATATTGCACGGCAAGCAATTTTTATGCAGCCATATCTAAAATGTGTTAAAAATAATATCTTGAGAGTTAAGAACGACATTTAACTTTTAATAAGAAATTTAAAGTAGTATGTACAATATTTTATAATTTGTACAAGAATAGCGAACTTTCGACTCAGTAGCTTTGGAACATTTGAAAACAAGAAATGAAAAAATAAAGCCCATAATCGAGACATTTTAGCCTCTATTATTGCGATTCCGGTCGTGAAATTCATTTTTTTGTTAATTATATAAACTTAGACTAATTGAAATCACCGTATAAATAAATCATGTAATAAGAGGGTGTTCGCAATGGTGAGTACGTATTTTTTTAGTGCGCGATAGTACGAACGTAAGTCTGTGTGAATGTGTATGGGATGTGCATAATTGAATTTCTGTTGGTGTTAGTGTGCACACTTACTATCTGATTTTTTTTCGCCATTACAGTTAGAACTTGTACAACGTTTTTAATTTTTGGTTTTATTTTAAACGTCGCATCAATGAAAATATCATTGTAGTTATCGAATTGCTTTACTAATTCATTGTTACTTAGAAAAAGATGAAAAGACTCAGATGACGATTTTATTAATTTGGCGTGTAGCGTAAAGTCCTTATGATGTTTATTTGAAAATAACTGCTGTTCCATGTAATCTCCGAATTCTTTTAAAGAATGATACTCATATTTTATTAAATGATTATTTTCCTTCTTTTTCGCCCTAATAATCGTTGACTTCATTTGTACAAATGAAGTATATTTGCTTAAGTCAGGATATCTAAAAAATAATTCAATTTTATAAGACTTTTCAATTTTCTTTTTAAAATATATATTGCCTGCAAGAAAATGAATTACTTTTACTAGTCAATTGATGAGAAATTAGCTAGTTTTGTTAGGTAATTTAAAACGATTTTTCCAGCAGGTACTGGCTAAAAATTCGTCAACGAAATGAACACATGGTGGGAAAAGGGAGGGGAAACCAAAACCTTAAGATATTCTAACCTAATTACGTAATCGTATTTTGGTTTTTCGTGAGAGCCTCTAATGTTTAGTCATTGAGAACAATTTGGGTACTATACAATAAATGAGAAGGCAGAGGAAAATCGGACACGGAAATAAAAAATTAAAGAAAAGGGGTTAAAAATTAGATTGGTTATAATGTTTACAAGATACGCAAAGTGGTTTTTGCAAGCTCATTTCCAAATATTAGACTCTTGAAAAGCTCTTAAAAAGCACTATAAGCCACAATGAATATCGAAATAAGCGAATAATTAATTAGTTAAATAACACGCAAAAACGAAGAATGCGGAGGTGCGACTGCTAACACGAAATAGAGTGGGATGGCGCTAAGCAATATCTTTGCTTCACGAGTTTTTAACCAGTCTGTTGCTAGAAAACGTTGCCCAGTTCACCGTTTATTATTACGCAAGTAACTCGGGAACATTTCTTGCAGAGATTATTCGACTCTGAGATGAACAATAAAAATAACATTGTTAAAATAAATAATGACTTGTAGAATTATTTTATGTGCAAATTGAATAATATCTATTGACAATTGCTTACAAGTTTGCTGTAGCATTAAAAATGCAGGAAACTGTTCCAGCCCCTGGATTCGCAGCATTGTTTTTTAGTATTTGTCGCAATTTCCTTTTTTCAAGAGACTGATGAGTACTCTTTATGCAAGTATGAGGATGGATCAGTTTATAGCCTTCATTCTCTTTTACGTGCAATATTGCACGGCAAGCAATTTTTATGCAGCCATATCTAAAATGTGTTAAAAATAATATCTTGAGAGTTAAGAACGACATTTAACTTTTATATAAGAAATTTAAAGTAGTATGTACAATATTTTATAATTTGTACAAGAATAGCGAACTTTCGACTCAGTCGCTAAACATTGGCTTCGAAACCCCCTTCAGATATGGATAAATAAAGTTATTTAAAATTCGTTCTTTGAGCTAATTGATTAATAAAAAAAAATTATTACATATAACCCATGATAATAAATAAATTATATAATTCCTACCAACTTTATAACAATTCAAAAATTTTTTAGAGGTTGTTTAGATACTTCATTGAAGCCAATTATATAATAAATTAATAATAATAAATAAATTGATAATAATCTTTATGAAAAAGAATAGTTGTCAAAATATCGCATATTACAAGATAATGGAAATTCTTAATGTCTAAAAATTTCCAGGATAACCAAAAATCCATAATTGATCCTCTACAAAAAGTACTATTGCCAAAATGCCCCATAATAATTAATTGTATATTAACTGACAAATTTCCTTCATTATAAACTTTTTTAAAGAATGAATGTTCTCACATAATTCCCAAGAATATAAAAAATTATATTATTCCAACCAAAAGTCCTACAAAAAAGTTTTATCTACGTTGTGTACAAATTCACGCGATAATAAAAAATCCATAATGTATAACCAATGAAAAGAACAATTGCCAAAATACCCCATAATCAATTTTCGTACAATTCCAACAAAATTTCTCATAATAAAAAAAGAATTTTTATAGCAAATGTTCACATATTTAAAGATAATCGAAATTCGATAATGGATTTTATACAGAAAAGTACTGTTACCAAAATTCCTAACATTAAAAAACTTATATAATAAGTGTTAAATATTTCCAAGAAAATAAGTTTATATCTAGCATGTCCACAAATTCGCAAAATAATCAAGTAGATAATGAATCTTCTTTAAAAGGACTATTAACAACATTCTCCACATTGAAAATTTTGTATAATTGCTGACAACTTTTCGACACTGTAAGGTGACATAAATTTTCCAATAATTTATCACGAATTTCTCAAATGAGCCACGTTCTGTAATTTATCACGATATACAAAGAAAATACATATATTTAATCGAATTTTCCACAATTTACTTACATGCAATGTATAAAAAAATCATATTATATCTAATTTCCCTAAATTTTTTATGATTTATCTTATATTTTTAAGAAAGGACACCTTTATTCATATTTATATCAAAGAATAAAATACATAAAATAGGATTAAACGTCTTTAAATGTTACCAAATAGTTATAAATTATGATTTTAAGTACGTGTATAGAAAATATAATGATTAAGTTACGTGTAATAATTTAGACAAAGTGATTAAGCATAGTAAATAATTAAATTTTTTATTTCAAAGAAATAATTAAACTGACGTAAACATAACATATATCGATATAAACATGACATAATCATTGCATTTTTATTATAAAAATCTCAAAGTGAATATTGTCACCTAAATCAATAAACACACATTTACAATTTGTAAGTTTTGGTACGAATAATATTTTAAGGTTAATCGTTACAGAAATTGGAACTAAGGCCATATCCCACGCAAATCTATGTAAAATAAAAAAAATATAATCAGCCGAAAGAATATTCAATTTTACCTGGTTCTAGCTTTGTTCTTAGCCTTATAATTATACCCATCGTAGTGGAGGCCCTTAAGTAAATCTTCCTGTCCTGCCATCATTGAAAGAGAGAAAGTTGCAGCAAGAGAAAACAAATGATAGTATTATTTTGGTACCGATCAATGTTAGTTTCAACCATAATCGCAAGTAATGATAATACCTTTAATCGTCAGGTTAACTCGAGCGAGCTGAAGCTTACGCCTATGCGCCACCGCGGTACAACGTGTAAAAAGTATGTGCCACCTTCGGGGGTCTGCTGGTCGCCTGGTTCTTTGCAGCTCCGAACCGTGTTTAAAAGCGAATAAGTCGAGTGTCGCGATGTATTGAAGGTGCATTTAGTACCTCATGCATTTATTCGTTTATATTAATGTCTTATTAATTTAATTTAGAAAAAACTTTAATATTATATATTCATTTTAGAATTCTATACTATGCAAGTAATGATAATACCTTTAACATAATTATATTTATTATGTATTGTTTATCTAATAACCGTTAATTGAATAATAATTAAAAAAATTTATTATTCGTAGTCACTGATGATTGCTTAGATAATTGCATAAAATTAGTTAATACTCTTATCCTATACATAATTATTTAATGAAGAAATTGAAAAGCCGCAGCTGTTTAAAATAATTTTTCGATTCTTCAAACTCCGACCGGCTGTTTTCTAGTTATGGGCAAAGGCGCATATGCACAGATGGAGATGGCAGACAAGCCGTATCCAGTACCGATGATGCGGCCGCGGAAGACCTCTTCACGCTTCATGTTATATTGATATAGCTGGTGGAAACTTCGACATTTTTGCACCCTAGATAACTGACCCCCATCCCCCCACCCGCCGCTACTCATCTCTGCCTTATTTTCTATCATCAACCCTTTATGATATCGAATAATCGCAGAATTACCGACGATGGAAGGTAGCCCCGCCATTAACATTTTAAAATTAGAACGCTTCTCTGATTGGTGGGCCAAAAAAAAGAGATCGGTCTGTCATTGGTGGGCTATTTGACGCGTGGGCTAAATGACACCCATCCACGTATACGCTATAATATATAAAAAGAATTTATTTTATGAAAGGATTTTAAAAATAAGAATAATTATGATAATAATTAGAATATTTTTATAGTAATTAGTACACGGAGAGAAATATTTAGTAAATATTACAAAGCAGTTTGGTAAAAATTCCTAAACTCCCAAGTAATGTGGTCACAGACCGAAAAAACCGAAAAAATTACCAAACTGCTAATTAAAATTTACAGTAAATGTAGTAAAATTTACTCTAAATGTAGTAAAATTTGTGGAGTTAACGTACTAAATTTTACAATTAAGCTTGTAAATTTTATTAACTTTGATTTTTTCCTATACTGTTTACGAAATTCTATAAACAACAGTACAGCACGAGATACCGAAAAGAAGCGATAAAGTTGCGATCTTTAGGTTAAAATTTTTATTGGAATCGCGTCGTTCGTTTGTTTACTTTAAAAGGACGATTCGATGAAACACATGCAAGTGACGCGGTGGCGCAATGGTAAGGACTTGGAATCTCAACCCAAACTTCGCAGGTTCGATCCCGATGACATCCAGAATTTTTTTCACTAATTAAATTTCATTTAAATATTTAAAATATCCATAATACTCGAATAATATACATAAACTCAAAAATAAATAATATGGGAGAAAAAAAATTTTTTTTCTGATGTTAAAAAAAAAATTAAAATTACAATTTAGTCTAGTAAAAATTACGAGATTCGCAGTTTGTTACCACATTACTTGAGAGTTTAGGAATTTTTACCAAACTGCTTTGTAATATTTACTAATTATTTCTCTCCGTGTAGATTTTAATGTTATACTTAAATTTGATGATACTTATTTGTAAATTACATATTGCTAATTTTAATAGATTTACTTTTACTTTAACAAGAAACCACATAATTGGATTTATATTCTAAATATCAGAAACCATTTTTGTGAGTGTAGATATAGAAAATGTTTAAAAATAAATTTTTATGTACATTTAAATACTGGCAAGTTAAACGCATTAAAGTGTCAAAATAGTGCAAAAAAAACGTTTTTTCTACTTTATAAAGACAAATATTAATTGCACTGTAAAAGTTTAAATGTAAAAAATCTTTATCTTAATAAGATGAAATTTTTTTGTATACAACACTTTATACTTAGATGAATAATTTTAAAGTTTAGTACAAAAAAACAGTTGGGAAGCCTAAAATGTACAATAAAAGAAGCTTTTCAGACATTAACTAAATAAATATTGATTTCACGTAGAAATTTGAAATGTAAGAAATGTTCATCACATTAAATGAAAACTTTTTTCTATTAAACATTTCTTCCTCACATTGATATTTTTCCTGGTAAATGAAAAAAAATGATTAAAAAAGCGTAAAATGTACAAAAAGACGGTTTTAGACCTTATCTAAATAAATATCGATTATACGTACAAATCTTAAAGGTAAGAAATGTTTATCACAAAAAAAAAGTTTTGTTTACCTTCTAATTGTTTTTGAAAATGTATATATGCTTGTACGTACTATGTATGTAAACAAGTCAATCGAAAAATTCAGTCAATTTTTTACCCATTTGGCTAAATTTATTTTTATAGTAACTTTTAAATATTACAGTCGTTTATTTTTTAAAGCACTTAACGATTGTGCCTGGAATGTAAAAGCGTATAGGTTTTACATATTTTGGGTCCTATAGTTAATTTTTTTACTTTCTACTTGTTAATGGATTGGATTGAAAGACAGAAATAATTCTGTTCGTTACCCTGATCATCTAAAAATTCTACTTTATTAACCTCTACGAATGGAGTAAAATTGTGCTTTATGCCTTCGATCACTTTATTTCTCGTAGTCATACTTTTTTGTTTTGAAATTATTTTAACCTTTTTCGACTAATACAAAATTAAATTTATTATGTTAAATTAAATGCACCAAAATACCTTACAATATTGAACAAAATTTAGAAATTTAAAATTACATTGTTGTTTAAACAAGTGACCTTTTAAATGAAAGAAAAGATCGACATAGTTTTAGTATTTTACACTTTGTTTTACATTTTAACGCATTATCATATATTACATCATACATTCTAGTTGTGTCGAGGTATTACTAGTTTTACCTATTATAATATAATAGTATTTACATACTATTTAGTATGAATCAATTCATATTTTCTGTAGTAGACTTTACAGAAATAATTTTCCTACCAAAAAAATCAGGAGAAAAAGAATGATTGTTTGATGTGTTGGTTAATAATCTTAATGAAAAGCTTTCTGCCTTGCCATATAGGAAATCCCAAGCTGTGATTATTTACCCTGTTGAAAAAAATCATATGATATTTTCACCTAAAATTTTCACCTGATAATTTTAGGTAACTTTTGTTTCATTTTTTTAAGTAAATTAGGTAATTTTATCAGGTAAAAATTTTAGGTAAAAAATTTAGGTAAAATTTTTTGCTTTTGATTTTTTGATAGAAATTTTGCTTATATATATGAATTTAAATACGTAAATATATCACTTCAAAATATTATCCAATTAATTTATGTAGTAGTATAAAATAGTGTCCTTAATATTAATATGCTTAACAATATATTACATTAATAACCTAAAAAACGTACGTAATAAATTTAAGTAATTTTATCAAGTATTTTGTTGCATAACTATTTATTAGAAAATAATCAGGTGATTTTATTTTTTGAGTGCTCGACTCTACAAGTAAAGAGAGCATGCGCAGCACGTTAATCGAATTACAAATTTGCGATTAAAAATAATGATAAATTGCATTTTTATATCTAAGAATAGGCACATATTATAGTTACTGAAGACACACATAAACATTGTTAGAATTGCCTATTCTTAGACCTTTACCAACACACAATAATTACTTAGAGCATCGGTTAGTTCCGATGCGTTGAGCATCAGGTACCTCGTACGTGATACAACACATAACGGTTCTTAGTTCTGGCGCGCATATCGTAACACGGTAACCGCAAATACTGAAACTTGTGATATTTCTGAATTGCTGCGTATTTTCTCCACATATAACAGGTTAAGTATGTAAAATATTAATTATAATAGTAATTATAAATACTCATCAATCATTTCCTTATATCATTTATTATCGTTTAATTACTATTGAAGAAGAAGAATGTTTTATATTTACATAACCTAAAAATTCTGATACTTGAATTACTTTAAATTGTATACATATATTAATTTACAATTATTGTTAATTAAGTATAATATCAGTCAAATTATTATTTGGTTAGAATTTAAAGTAATTGTTTATTAAAAGTCATAATTTTTTACTTACAAAGGAGACCAACCAAGTAAATACCAAAAAACAATTCGCTAGTTTAATTTATAAATATGATATAGAAAGTAAAAGCTATAGTTTAAAAAAAATCATGCTATCAATATAATTAATTTAATAGCTTTTGAGTTCAAATAAATTTTATGGTTTTTGTAGTATGATGATAATTGTTTTTACCAAGTGCATATACATTAGAATATAAAAATTTATACTAAAATATTTTGCTAGAAAGAGTTTTTGTTAATTTATAGAGATACATAATAAATTTTTATATTTTTGAAAGCTTCAACACTGTATGTATAAATGTGTATACATATATGTATGATATATTCTCTTAAATATTGTTTTAAAGACTAAACATTCCTATACATATTATGTATTTTATTTCTATACAGTTTTATTCGCAATTTCATCAGAGCAAAGGGATGTAAACTAAGTTTTAATATGACTTTATCTAAATCAAAGGACGAGTTGATATTTCTGTGTGATGGTTTGATACTTTTTATTTGAAAATATTTCAAACTTATAATCTATAAAAATTGTATTTGTAAACTTTGTTTTAATTACTATTTTATAGTTTTATTAAAATTGCATTAATATAAAGATATTGTACATAATATATACAATTAATAATTTGCTATAAATATATTAATGTTATATAACTATGTACTTTTAATAGTACATTGTTAAAATGTACAATTAACATTTAATTTATATTGTATCATAGGATAAATTATGAACCAATAATAGCTCTAATACAAAAAATATTTATTTCATTATAAAAATGTGATTTTAAACTAAAAAAAGCTTCAACATTTAATTTTAGTACTATCCGGATACAACTGAATGTCAATTTATATTGTATAATAGAAGAAGTTATTGAAAGATGATAGCTTCAATACAAAAAAATATTTATATTATTACAAAATTGTGATTTTAAACTAAAATAAGCTTTCTTATGTATTATAAGATAGCATCGATTTACAATATACATATACTATTACATAGTTTAAAATTGAATTTAAGTTTTATCTGGAGTCATAATTGAAATTGTTAAAATAAAAATTTAAAAAAACAACAAATATTACAACAAAATAGAAAGGAAACTATATTACATAAATTAAAAAATTTATTTGAAGGTTTTTTTAGATAGAATTTTTGCTTTTAATGATTTCCTTGATTAATTTCCTTCATGATAATCATGATCATAATATTTTACAAAAAATAGTACAAGATTTAGTTTAAATTGTATTTTTTCTTTACAGTTTCAACAGATACATGTGACAGCTTGGTGTCACATATTGCAGGATCTCCTGAACTACACCAAAACGCTAGCATTAATAATATAACAATCCCTTTAATAAATTGTCAAAATGTGCCTCTTGACCTAGAACGTACCTCAGAAAACACCTGTATTATAATTGATTCACCAAATGGTGTATTATCAGCAAAACCTATAGTATAAGGGAATCCAACAGTCTTTCCTTTTCACCAAGTAAATAATTTAATTATTTATCGTTAAATAAATATTAGAATAGAAAAAGGCAAAACTATAATTTTGTAAATAATCTTTATCATATGAATTTTATAATAATAGTTTACAATCAGTATTCCTAAATATAACTTACTTGTTCCTTAAATAAATTTTTTTTCAGTTGTTCCTTCAAACAGTGATAATTATATACAGTTATATATACTATATATAGTTTAAGAAGAAAAAGATATTTCATAAGCATCGCAGTTCTTTGTAAAGGATATTTATATATAAAATCAAATCTGAAATACTGCAAATAAATTATATTTATATAAAGATTGTAATATGAACATTTATTAGTATTCGAGAATTACAATGCAAATATGTCTGTGATCACTTACTGTATATTCTAGTTTTAAAATTATAAAATTTTCTACATTATTCGTTAAACAAAATCTATGATGAAATACGGCGTTTTCATTGTATTCAAAATTACACCAGTAAATTAAATTTGAATATTTCTTATTACTTTTGTAATATTTCATGATCTTAAGACTTGAAATTTCATAAAAATGCTGCATTTTGGAATATACTTTGCCGTAAATACACCAAACAGACTTTAAGTTAACCATTTTTAAAAAACTGTTCATTTTTCCTTATTTTTAATTTCCTATCAGAAATTTCAATTTTTTTTATTCTATTATAATGTTCAGTTTCAAAATTTTAAAACTAGAAACAAATAAATATAAGTTATATATATATATATATATTGTGACATTGTAGTTATACTACATGTCACTTAGAAATAAACTAGCGAGGCAAGGTATAGTATAGCACCTGTCAAGCTTACTATGCGAAGTAAGCGTGCTATACATACCAATCAAGTTCTAATAGACACACATATGCGAATGTGTGAAACCGATATAGGCTTACAGTGCGTAGTAAGCAGGAGAACCCGAAGCAAAGGAGATGCGACTCCTGACTGCGCACAGTTGCACACACACACACACTGCTCCGTTGATCCAGCATCCTAATGCCTTGTCCAGCACCAGGAATGACCCGTAATATCCCCAGGTCCCATCCAGCCTTGAATGCCCTCTCCAGCTGTCCGGACACTCCGAGCCGAAGATCCCGTATCGACGATATATACGGCACCTGCAATAAAGAAACTCGAGGGGCTCGATTTAGCTTAAAATCGAGGTAAAAAGGAACGATTTAAAAGCTTACCTCGCAGATCGTATTCTCAGCAGAGCCGCAGTTACTCAATCGCCATCCAGCACCACGAAGTCAACGTCGTCGACGACATCTCCGTCGAGGCAGCGAAATCACGGCCCGAGCGGCCAGTACGAACCGAGCCGAGCGCGCACGACTCGAGACGCGAGAGTAGGCGCGCCTGCGCAATACGCCGAGGAAAAACTCTCTCGCTTCGTGCGTGCCGATAATCGACAGACTGCGACCGACCACCGATCGTGTAGTACCACGCAATATCTCTATTTCAAAAGGCTACGTGTGTGTCCGAGGGATCCAGGAGACGAGCGTCCAGGTGAGCCGTGCTCCTTCCTCCCAAATCCAGCTTCCTTAAAGTGTGTGTGCGCGACGCGTAGTTAGGTGCGGGACGGCCCGCAATCGCGCGAACGCGAGCGACCGCGGCCAACGTGACTGGCAATTTTTGAACGGCAAAGCCGCTGCTTTGCCGTGTAATACTTAAGTGCACATTAAGTGCAATAAACCTGCCATCTTTTTTTAACGAAAAGTTAATTAATTTGTATTTTAACCGTGACTCCACCCTAATCCCCAGTGGACACGTCACAATATATATATATATACTATTTAATAGAACAGACTACTTACATGAAGCAACAGGGGGTTTTACTTTCAGATTTGACATTTAATGTTATTAAGATTATATTTGTAAAATTGTTATCTACATTACTTTAACAAAAGAATTATTATATTTTTACAAAATGGAAGGTGTTATTAAACAAAATGTATCTTCGCTTAATCACGTAAAATAATTGTTTAAAATAAAGATATATTTAATTCACCTGACTTATGTGTATATTTATGTCACTGTCACAAGTGAGTGATTTACAAATTTTTTAACAAAACTTTATCAGGTGTTCCCATCACCAAATTTAACTTTTTAATTATTGAAATGACTAAAATTATTAAATTAAGGGTAGCTTTTCGTCTTTTGACTTATATATTGTAATTTCAAGGTTCGACGTCATATATTATTAAAATACGTGATTTAAAAATATGCTTAAAAATTTGTAAATTAGCAACGTGTCCTGTTCAAAATAATCAAGGATTATATATATTACCTACTATAATTTAACAATTTCTTTAATTTCTTTAGGTAAATTTGGTAATATAATTAGATAATTTAATCAGCTTTTTATCAAGTAAAGTAATTAGCTACAATTATATACCTTATTTTTTACATTATTTTTTAAAAACCTAAGTTGGTAGAAAATTAATTTTTCTTTCATTTGCATAGTTTACAAAAGTTTTAAAACTTCAATTGAAACAAAAACTTAATATTAAATAAATATTTTACCTAATAAAATCATCCGATAAAATTACCTAATTCTATTACGTAATAAAATCACCTGATTATTTTCTAATAAATAGTCATGCAACAAAATACTTGATAAAATTACTTAAATTTGTTACGTACGTTTTTTAGGTTATTAATGTAATATATTGTTAATCATATTAATATTAAGAACACTATTTTATACTACTACATAAATTAATTGGATAATATTTTGAAGTGATATATTTACGTATTTAAATTCATATATATAAGCAAAATTTCTATCAAAAAATCAAAAGCAAAAAATTTTACCTAAATTTTTTACCTAAAATTTTTACCTGATAAAATTACCTAATTTACTTAAAAAAATGAAACAAAAGTTACCTAAAATTATCAGGTGAAAATTTTAGATGAAAATATCATATGATTTTTTTCAACAGGGTAGTTACTACATTACAAGTTTTTATTAACGTAACTCGATCTAACAATTTATTCACGATGTATTAAGTGAAAACTTTTATATATATTTTTAGAAACTGTTTAATATAATCTATTCTCTTACAGAAATTACATTTTCATCCTAAGTATTTAAAAAAATTATCATATATTATATTAAATTTCTAACATCAAGTTTTATGAATAGAAAGTATTTTGAAATAACACCTTCCACGAAGGTGTGAGACTACGCAAGTATAATGATAGTTGTTAACTGATAAAATAAATATTTTCATTTCTTGTTTCTATCTTTTTTCTACTTAGAAAAACTTCAAATTTTCAACAACTTAAAATTTGGTATTAAAAAGTAGATAAATTGTTATTAAGAAGTTGTTTGAATAGAAAGCACTGAATTGAAGCGGAATAACTAACAAGTATTTTGTACCACATTGTAAATCTAATATTTAACTTTAATTATTAAGAATAAGATCAAATCATAATCACAGTATTCGCAAAAAGTTACTGCAATTGAAAGTACTGAAATCAAAATAAAATCGTCAAGTATTTTGCGCTACATAATAATAAATAAATATCGTAAATTTTATTGACCAATCTATTTTTTTGTGACATAGCAGTATTAAGGTTATATAATCAAATAAATTTCAATGTATGTAATTAAAATAAATAAAATAATATAACTTCATATTTAAAATTTTAGTAAAATTTATATGATAAGTATGTAGTATTTATTTGCAATCTGTTTAATTATGTGTGCTAACGGTTTTTGAATCTAGAGTTAAAAATTCATAATATAACTTATTTGCAACTAAAACTTATTTCGTAATTATTTCTAAGTGATTAAATGTTGTCTAATAAAAGACGTGAGATTAGTTTTTTCAATAGTAAATAAATTAAATAAAAATAAGTAATTATATTTAAATTTTATTATAGAATTGATTCGATAGAAATTACATTATTTTCTATAAAGTAAATATTTTAATAAGATATTTGGTATTCAAATAAACAGAAATCGTATCTATTGTCTAAAATAAAAAATTATTTCTACATTTCAAACTTCCATCAAGGAAGTCTCTTTTATTTATTCTTATATATCTTTTATAATATTGATCAAGTGTTTATTAAATCCAAAGCATCTTTCGTTGACCTAAAAAAATCTTTGAATTTTTTTATTTAGGTGGCTGCACTCAATAAAATTTATTTTGCTTCACAAAATGTTTAGTTGTTTCAATTATAGTATTTCATAAATGAAGTCTTTAAATATTTTTATATTTCAATGTATGTGATAAATTAAGTTTTCTATTGAAACACGAAATTATTTATTCGACTTAAGCAAATTGTGTGATTCTTTGCCAAGCGTGTATTAATTTAACAAAATAATTTAGCTAATTGCAGGAAAGTAACTTGATTACGAAACTATCTCTACTAAATATTTGATAATATCGATCAAGTGTTTATTAAACGCCTACGATGGCTCGGTCGGTAGGGCGTCGGGCTCGTAATCTGTAGGTGCCAGGTTCCGTCAAGGGTTACCACAGTCTATTGACTACGCTAACGACACTCGACCAAAATTGATAATTATCGATGACTTAATGCGCGAATCGTCTTCCAACGGTGACGGGATCGTTAATTTGTTTACTAAAGGAAATCATCCTAATAATTTAAGCGTTATATTTATAACACAATATATTTTTCATCAAGGTAAAGGACAACGAAATATATTGTTGAACGCTCATTACATTGTACTATTCCGGAACTTGCGCGACCGTGGCCAGATAAATCATTTGGTGCGTCAAATCTACCCAGAAGATACACCATTTCTCAGAAAAGTCTACGGAGACGCGACTTCTCAACTATACGGCTATCGTTTACTTGATTTGAAACAAGATACACCCGACAACTGCCGATTTCGTACATCGATCTTTCCCGATGATACCTACCATTACGTATACGTACAACGAAAGATGATAAAACACGGTGCTTATGCCAATCAGCTACCAGTCGTTACTGTATAATGGTATCGAAAAGCCGTGGGCGACCACCATTTAACACCAAGACAGCGGTTGTTTTAAGAGCATTGTACCATTTGACCGACGAACAACGAAAAGCGTTACTCCTGAAAGCGGACTCTAAACTAGTTAAACATATTTGTGAATGCGCATTGAATGTGTTGGCTGGTAATGTACCTCTCAGTAAAGTTCATATATTACGACTACGTAAACACGCACCGATTTACGAAAAGTAGCTGAACGTAATGTTAATTTGATGCGTAAAAAGAAAATGATTGTTCAAGGAGGAGGATTTTTACCGGCTCTTTTAGCACCTCTGATCGGTACAGTTTTAGCCACCCTTATATCAAAGTGGAAGATGGAACACAAAAGTGTGGAACGTATAAAAGAACAGGTAAATTTGGATAGTGGTATTACAAAATCTGTTCAAACACCAGGTAAGGTGACTAGTAGGCTTGATGCGGAAATTAATGATATTTTGAACTCACCGAGGGACGAGCGAGAAAAATGGTGTCTTTACGATCAGGTATTACAAAGATACCTTCACTTTAAAAATAATGAAACACGAATTGAAAATTTCAATGACATGGATATTATCGAGTCTGTAAAAGTATCATCACCTGAAGAAGTAAACAAGGATCATGACAGACATGTGATTGATAGCGTTCCAACCAAGTTTCGATCTAAAGCAACTCATTTGTTACGATACTTGAGAAGATACGGTAAAGCATCGTGGGATGAAAATGGGAAATTAATGATAGATGGCGTGTCCAAAAAAGGTATGAATATAATAGATTTAATAAATGACGCTCTGAGAAATGAAAAAAGATCACCACATTCAGGGCGTGCTCAGTTTGCTGAGCTACTCCGACAAGCATCAGTTCCTCGAGAGTACATTGGAAACGAACGAGTTTGGAAGGAAATTATCGCATTGTCACCGTTAATATCATCACGTAGAGAGACATCAGATGTTAGTACACCTATTGCTAATAAACGTAGGAAAAATGAGAGTAACCCCTCGTCAAGTAGTACAGAGGATGAAGAATTAACACCTCGACAACAAACAACAAGTTTATCAAGTATTAAACACCAAAGTTTTTTGGATAAATAGAAGAGATTGAATAGTTTGTTTTAGAAATGGCGAAGGATGGTAAAAATTCGGAAGCTGAAAAAAGAAACGTGTTGGATACATTAATAGATTTATTACCTTTCGAATTACATGTACCTGGATACAAATTTTGTGGTCCAGGTACAAAACTTACAGAACGCATAGAACGCGGTGAAGTTGGTATAAACGTTGGACGAAGCGTGTCGCCAGCACGATATCGCATACACTGATAAAAATACGAATCGTAGTAATGCTGATCGGATTCTCGCTTGACACGCTTTTTCTCGTATGTTAGGTGGTGACACACCTGGTGATAAGAGAACTCTTACACTAATGACTGCCTTCTGTAAGGTTAGTAAAATTACCTTTGAAAAAATTTTTAACAGAATTAAAAAAACGATTAAACGCAAGGATAAAAAAACAAGAAGACAAATTCAGTAAAAAGTGTAAAAATACCGTGGAGAAAATTAAGAAAAATGAATGAAGAATTGTCACGGTTGTACTATGGACTACCAGAACCAACAGCATATGTAGGAGCTGACAAATTGATACGAGCAATACGTAAATCGTGTGATCCTCATAGAATGACGAAATGGCCTGAGAGTCAAGATGCGTACAATAAACAC
Source organism: Theocolax elegans (assembly GCA_026168455.1). Taxonomy (NCBI): domain Eukaryota; kingdom Metazoa; phylum Arthropoda; class Insecta; order Hymenoptera; family Cerocephalidae; genus Theocolax; species Theocolax elegans. Next base: position 25,929,580 of record CM047430.1, read on the forward strand.
AAATTTATTAGACGTAGATTTGACAGGAGATGTTACAATGTTTGGAATATCGATGATGTTTGGGAAGCTGATTTAATGAGCTTGAGACAATTGAAAAGTGATAATGATAATTATACGTTTAGGTTAACCGTTATGGATGTGGTAAGCAAGTAGGTATGGGTCGAACCTTTGCTATGTAAAAGAAGATAAAAATGTTACTAGGGGTTTTGAACTTGTTCTTCAAAATTCTGATGGTCGTATACCTGTGTGTCTGCAAACTGATAAAGGTAAAGAGTCGTGAATTTCAAGATGTGATCCGAGAAAAAGGAATCATTTACAGAGTTGTACGAAGTCTCGATGTTAAAGCAGCAGTAGCTGAAAGAGTTATTAGAACACTAAAAGAAAGATTGTGGAGGTTTTTTACGCATACACACACAAGACGTTACATTGATGTGTTACACAATGTTGTCGCTGCATACAACATAACAAAGCATTCAGTCACCAAAATGGTGCCTGCTGCTGTTACGCGTTTCAACGCTGCGGGTGATCGGAAAAATTTGGATTCTAAATATACTTCCATTGCAAGACAGCGACACGATAAATACAAGATCGGTGTTTAGTCGTTAACAATATTATCGACTTAACCTAATAATCGCACTGTTAATGATATATATATTTGATGTATAATATTATTCAATGTAATTCAAATTATTTTGACCTGCAATACAAAGATCTGGAAGGGTTTGAAACGTAGAAACAGGCTAGAAACCCGTATGAACCTTGCACGTTCTGAATACGCTGTCCGGTTAATTGTTTTATTATTTTATTGTTTTTGGGCAAACTTGTGACGATCGAGTTGAACCTCGCTTTACGACGCAAAATAAGAAACTTTCCAGAGGTTTTTCCCATTTCTTAATATTCTAGTCGTCATAACGGGTTTACTTGAAAATTTCCCAAATAATCAGCTGGTCAACAAGGCGTCGGTTTTCGCCTAAGCATTTTGTGAAACATATAGTCAGTTCTCGTCTGACGCTCAAGCAGTCCATTTCGTCAGTTCGAAATACTATCGATCTATAGTATATTATTCGTTTGCCGCGTATTAGTTAATTCGAATTGATATTTTTCGCGTACTTATTATTTCGTCGAGTTTTGTGAATCGACGAACAAATATCGCGATTAATTATTAAAATTAACAGTGCGAATAATTTGTGTGTGTGTATATATGTATGTGAATATATTTATAAGTATATATTCTTAGCTCATCATACGTATGAGATATGTTCTGAAGACTAATGATTAGCCACCACCAACGCGATTGCATATTATTTATACTCGCGCCTTAGAGATATATATACACATATACCTAGTCGATCGGGTGTTTTTATCCGATCGATAGTGCGAGACTCAGCCTCTTCTTAACTAGTGGTTAGTCACCACCACGGGAGTGTCACGCACATTGGTTGTTAATATATATATATTGTGACAATGTGCTTTGCACATGTTAAAGTGGCAACTACCGAGCCCCTGGCGAACACCTACCTAACCGTACAAGCTATACGAGTTCCTAGAGAAACCTACCTACCCATAGATATTGAGTCTAGCTACCTACCCGCACATTAACTAAGCCCTACCTACTCTCACAGACTAATATCCCAATCCCAAGCACGGCACATAAACACAAAGGTGGTCCTGGCGTTGAGGACCTTGGGCGAGCTCAGATCACAACAGGTGGGCTCCTCCGGGTCTGACACTGCAGGTAGGATATACTAAGGGAGACGATAACCAGGAAGCCTCAAGGACCCTCCATAGCCTCACCTAGCAGCAGTCAAGGCGAATAGGCAGTATTCAGGAAGTAAGCTGGAGAATCTCCAACGCCAACCAGTAAGCAGCTGTAAAAGAACAATATAATTAGCACAAGTACGCAGCAAGAGGAAGAGGAACAAGGAAGAGGATATACAGCTATCCAAGGGACAAAGATAAAGGAAATACATGTACAGCTGTATGTAAACACTACAGCTGTACAATGAACAGTATAGAGCAGAATGAGGTTAGGTTGCTATACGTAAACAAGGTGTATAGCAGACCTCTTTAAGCAGTATGTAAATGAATACGCATACTTGCGTAATCCCCACGACAAAGTATTTACCTGGAGCTGTAGACGGAGCGGCTATTAGTTACCGAGGTTGACGTCGTCGAGGAGAGAGGGGTGACTCGGACCCGAGCAGCGATGCAGCGGGGGCTGAGCTTCGTGCCTGAAAATCACACCGTACCAATTAGTTGACGACAAATAATATAGAACGAGTTAATAGTTACCTGGGAAGAAGTATACAGTATCTCCGAGACGTAAACAGCACCAGGTGAACATACACTTATAGCATATGTGCACCGCTACAGCTGGAATACAGCGGTAATCGACTCGCTCGCTCGATGCGAGATCGATGTACCGCGTACAAGTACGTACTGCGCAGGCGCGCGGTACGATCGCGGCTCTCTAGCACGCCGAGAACCAGAGCTCTACGGACGGTCGACCTGACGACATCGAAATTTAGTCAGCGGCCGATAGTCGCTAGTAGGAGTGACATAAAGAGTGAGAGAGAGAAAGAAAGAGGACCATCTTCCCGACCAAGCATCCCGGATTCTCCGTAAAGGTTGGTGGTTAATTACCCCTCTCTGCTGATGGTACCGCCGTGTACCGTAGGAGGTGTGTGCGAGCATCCCGTTTCCTTCACGTCCTTCCCCTACCTTCCCTACAGCGTATCCCGGTATACCCGAAAAAGCACGTATATAGTTTCTGCTACGATAACCCGCGTGTTATCGTTATTCATCGCGTATTAACGCGGCTGGTGCCCACCCCGTCATAGTAAATTGTACTGTAGTTTTAATAAATCTTTTAATTAAAGTATAGTTAATTATTAACCTGCACCCTGATCCCTAGTGCAGCGTTACAATATATATTTGGCACAAATATAATTGATTATTATTCACAAGGTTGAATATTGAATTTATATATTATGCATATGTACATAAAACAGATCACACCTTCACTTTAATTGAATTGTTAATATATAAAAATTTAAATAGTTAATTATACTTATATTTGTATTAAATTTTCGAGGGTTTTTTATGCCTTACTGGCTTTTTCCCTCTTTTCTTTTTGAGCCAATAAATGTGTATTAATTTTTGCTCAAATTAGTTTATTTAATTTATTATATAACCTACCATTTTTTTTCTTTATCATCATACTTAACAATATTAGCAAAAATTATAAATAATATCAATTAATATATAAATTATTAAAAACATCGGGAATTCTCCATGTTGGTAAGCTTTCGACACTGCGATCGGTGATTTAGTTCATGTCAGTCGCGCGAGAAACACTTTCGCAAAAGGTTATGAAGGTGGTTGGTCCGAGGAAGTTTTTAAAATTTATCGTGTTTCTATATCTCGATACCTCGCTACATATTTTCTCAAAGATTTGGACGATGAAGAGTTTGTTGAATATTTATACGGGGACGAATTCAGTAGAATAAAAGTGGATTTTGCTAATAAAGTGTTTAAAGCTGATAATATTTTAAAATCTAGAAGACAAGAACGGTCAAAAGAATACTTTGTAAAGTGGAGAGGGTATCCTGAAAAATTTAATTCGTGGATAAAAGCAGGTGATTTAACATCACTAAAATAAGAGACCAATTTTACATTGTCCTACCCAGTAACAGTAGTATTTTCCGGATAATACCACAACACACTACAAGACACAATGACCACAACCAATCCGTCTACAAGATACATGGAGCGTGGCCGTCACGATAATTCAAATACCTCTTACTTTTCAACATATAGTGACTAAAGAGGGTAGAACTGTGCATATGATGGTCACTCCTGAAATAATTGATATTACACCTAGAAGATTTGATTCAGAACCAATAAAGTACACGATGGATGACGCCTCGTTTTTACATCCTGAGGTATATAAAAGTATAAAAAGTTTAATTGAAGAAGTAAATAGTTTATGTTGACTTAAAGACTACTTGAAATTTCACATAAAGCGAGGAGAGTATACAGCTATCCGTAGAATATGCACGTATCAATCTTGTTCCGATATGGTGCATTCCTTCTTCATCTCTAAAAAAGTCAGAAAAGTTTTGGATTTGACTACTCAGCTAACAGTTTGAAACCTTTAATTGTTGTTAAAGATAAATTGTTAGTTTTCGATCGACCTAGTAATCTATCAAATAGTTTACCCGATATATTAATGGTATATACAGATATTTGTGAACTGTATGTGACGGGAGATGTCCAAACACGTTTGTTACGAGCTGTCTCGTTAAACAGTACAGATTATACGTATGGAAGCGGGAGGATTAAAACATTATTTTCATCAATGTATATATCTATATTATTTAACACCTTTCAAACTGTAGAAATAGATATAAGGGATGAACAAGGTAAATCTATAGCATTGGATTCTGGTACTTTGACGTGGACACTGGACTTTCGACGTCAAGGTAAATAATCGCTACGATGAATATTTAGTCAGCAAATTGGTGTGGGAGAGGAGGCGTTGGACGTATTTACATCGGAAGTCCTTATCAAAGGGGTCACAGTGGTATCGCTTCATTCCTCGCAGGAATTTTCCGAAGAGTGTTACCTCTTATTACACGAGCTGCAAAAGCTGTAGGTAAAGAAGCACTAGAGGGGTGAAAATTTAAAAAGGAAAGCTGAAGAGAAGTTGAACAGATTGATGGAAGGGTCAGGATATAAAAAACGACGAATCACCAGTGCCCTGCAGTTGACACCTGCAATCGTGACAGGTCATACCAAGAGATCGGTAAAGAGAAAAACAAATAAGATTCGTAAATCGCGAAATAATAAAAAACCCAAGAACAAGGGAAGAAAGGAAGTTTACCGAAAGAATAGGAAAAATAAGAAGAACGTTCGAACAAATCGTGATATATTTGGTTAAAAATGACTTTCTTACATACACAATCTTTCCACCAACCATAATTCCACCATCCCAAACAACTATTTAAGGATCGCAATGAGATCAGTATAAACATATCTCATCATTGACAAGTGATTCACCTATTGAGTTTATAATACCTGGAAATGGAGACGAGTATCTTGATCTTGCACACACTATGTTAAGTTTACGTGTCTCCTTAAAATATAATGATTAGGAAATTGATGAAGCCACGCGACAGCAATTGAAGAAATCAGGACCTATTAACAATTTTATGCATTCGATGTTTAACCTAGTAGATGTGTTTTTCAATTCTAAACCGGTATCACCGCCGAATGATTCATATGTCTATCGTGCGTACATAGAAACTTTATTAGACTATGGTAGCGGTACAAAAGAGTCACACCTTACAACTGTCTTGTGGTCCGATGATACAGCAGGAAAAATGGACGACTCGGAGGGTGGTAATGTCGGTCTCACAAATCGTGTTAAACTTTTAAATTACAAAAAGTCTGTGGATATGATTGGACATTTGCACGGTGATGTATTTAATCAAGATAAATTATTGATAAATGGTGTAAAAGTGCGCGTTAGATTGGTCCGATTACGAGACAGTTTTTCCCTCATCGACCCAACAGGTCTACTATCTGTCAATATTGACGAGGCCAATTTGTTGATTAGACGAGTGAAGATTAATCCTGGAGTATTATTAGTCCATGCCTAAGCTCTGTCAAAAACTAGATAAGGAAGATAAGGCTTTTACAATGCACAATGGTGTACATGGAGAAACATTAGATAACGTAATTCTTGGTCAATTACCGAAAAGGATGATTGTCGGTTTCGTGAAAAATAAAGTTTTTAACGAACATAAAAATTTTAATCCTTTTAATTTTGAAAACCTTAACATTAATTTTTTGTGTTTATACGTAGAACGGTGTGCAGATTAGGGCTGCCGATTGGATTCGAATCTTTGAGTATTTCAAGATTCGGATACCCGAAATCCGGATAGATCCGAATCTCAGATTCGTAGAACCGGATACTCTAAAGTATCCGGATCTTATACGGATCCACGATTCGGATCTTACGGATCCAATATCCGGATCTTACGGATCCAATATCCGGATCGTACGGATCCGAGATCCGGATCTTACGGATTCGAGATTCGAATCCTGTAAATAACGTATCCGGACCGTTGATCTTGTAAATTACAGTTATTAATTATTACTCGGCCCAAAAACTCGACTCGACGATTTGGATTCATGAAAAGTAAGCAAGCTTTAAGCGCTGATATCTTTGGTATCAATTAGTCGATTTAAGCGTACTTAGAAGCGATTAAAAGCTCTCGGGAATACGAAAAAAATTCTAATTCAATCCAAAATTCAATTTGTTTCATGGAAAAGACCAAAAATTCGCATTGTTATGAACAATTGAACTTGACAATAAAATGTAGAAAAGTACATTGCATTAAAATGAACATTGCACCTAATCAACAATCAAAAGCATTACCGTGTTATTTTTTTCTGATAGAAAAGCAAAAAATTAAGAAAATACCTTTGGGTAACGGATTTTATCTGAACTCTGAGATATGTTTTTTCAATATATATATATATATATATATATATATATATATTAGATTAGAACTTACAATTGGCATGCTACTATGGATACTAAATATTACACTGTTTTATGTAATGTTTTGTAATTCTACTATTATGCTATTATGCGATTGTATTATGAAAATATACAGAACTCTTTTTGGCGAATGCACGAATATTTGCAAGGAGATATTCACTTCATTTTGAGGTGACATTTGATTTTATTAATTTCATAATTACACCTGATTTCAAATGATTATAATGTTATTAAATTTAATTCGTGATTACTTAGAAAAATACTAATTATTGTCGGTTTCGATTACCAAAAAGTGATTTCAAAAGGAATACCGAAGGAAAGAAAATCCGTAAGATCCGGATCCCGGATCCGTACGATTCGGATCTTGGATCCGTAAGATCCGGATACTCTAAAGTATCCGGATCTCCGTATCTTCGGATAATCGGCAGCCCTAGTACAGATACCATCAAAGTCGTTATCACCTGATTTTAAAACGAATCAATTGTACGTTGAAGCCTACGACACATTAATTTCTGGTACAGGTATATACTTTTTAAACGAGGGTAAACAAATTACACGTGAATCATACCCTAGTGGTTTTTGTCTATTTGCCTTTAAATTGACACCTGACTTGTCAGCGAACGATCACACGCACTGCAACTTGATTAGACACGGTAGCGTTCGATTAGACGTAAGATTCGATTATCCGTTGTACACAACCGTCAATTGTATAATTTATACTGAATTTGAAAACATGCTAAAAATTGATGCATCAAGACAAGTAATGGTCGATTTTAGCAAGTAAATGATTTATAGATGGAGCTGTTTCACGGTTAATGTAACATATAACATCTATGCGAAACAGTACGAGCCGACTCTCTGGATCATCAACATGGATATAATCATCGACATTCAGTGTTTAAAAGAAAAAGAAGGTGTAGTAACTCTAAAGGAAGTTGCAATTGTTTCCGTGAACTATGATTTTAGTGGTCACTGGCTCGTTACACCTTCGATAGGTATCGACCCGTGAACTGACGATATAAGAAAACAAAATAACTGGTTAACGAACCATCATCATGGTATAGATTATTTCGAAGATAAAGTGTCAAAAAAGATTTTAATGAAAAGTTTGAAATTACAAAGAACGCACGTATGATCTATACACGGGGTAAAGAAAAATGGTTATTTATACAGAAACTGACAGCTCGTGAAGTTATTAATTTAGAGTACGACAATGATTGCCCATCATTTCAAAATTTACCATGGAATGATAAATATTGTATCCATCACGGATTAAAAAGATCATATTTACAATATAGTTGCGCGTTGAATAATGATTTTCGATTAAAGGAGTGGTCAAACTAAAAAAAAAGAAATACATCCATTACGTTCGATTTTAGTGTACCAATACAACTTTGCAATGAACAGTTTGGAGATTCTGAAAATGGAATCGGATATTACTTGTATAGTTATGGAATAACATTGTATTTGTACCCTCCATTTGTACCATCGCATATTAATAGAATAAATAAAAACTGTAAGCGTTATCGTTGGAATTCGCAGCAACTGCAAAATGATTCATCCGACATATGTGGACAATATTGTATTTTGTTTCTACGCTATATAAGTAAAGGTGTTGGGTTACAGAAATTTCACAAGCTTTTTTCCGCTGATCTTTCAAAGAACGATGATATTGTAAGAAGACGCATGCAATATAAAAACACTGATACAAGATTCGTCGGTAATGATAATGACGGATGCATCGTCAGATATTTTCAAAAATCAAATTCCAAGATGTCTTTTTTCTTTTGTAAAATGTACGTGACTAATGGTCACAGGTTTAATGTGCCTAGTGTATGCGACTTACCACCATCCTCGGAAATAATTCTCTCGTTAATATAAAAGAGGACGATAAGGTGAGAGTATCGTCAGTCTCTTGAAGCTCAATATTATTAAGTTACCGTGTGACAATGATTAACAATTAATCAGACAATGAATATATCAAGTCGTCCTACCAGCGACCATCATCGCAACAGTTATTAAGTCGTTTGTACTCGTGAAATAAATCATTCACTAAAAAAATCCTTATTGGTTTGGAGTACAACGATTTAGCAGAATATCATGTGTTTCCTGTGATACGACTGCTAGCCGCAGAATTTATCGGTATAGCCTTTTCAAAAGAAGGTTGGTCCGAGTTTTGCTTAATTCTGGAAGAATTTGACGGATGTTTTGGAGGTCTTAAGGATAAACTATACGATTAAAAAGTTTACGATCATGGGTGGATTTTGAGATACACCTATACACACACTGATAATATGATTGAGACTGAAGATCATAGACCAATACACGGCCCTCTTGTAAAGCGATTTCGTTGTACCATAGTTATGAAAAAAATTGCATTCGATAAATTGGAAAATGTGAGTACATGTATTAACGAAAGATTAAAATATTTAAATACTATATCGTCGTTAGTAACTGTTTTGACTCGGGAAACTATTAATTTTATACACAATAAAAATGTTAGTATGCATAATGCTCAAATAATTCAATATACCGACAAAAATATTATAGATATCACATCTGACATTGACGATGAAATTCTCGATTTGATTTATTCAAAAATTAATGAGGTGGTATCTGTTAGTGTGAAAAATACTTTATGTATGGATATAATACGTTATATAATGTACGAAATAATGATGTTACATACTGAGGATATTATAAAATTACTCAAGGATAGAGTATTTCATGATTAATAATATATTGTGAACGTACATATGTATAAAATATTGTAATCTACGTATCAATCATATTGTAAAAAATTGTAATAAACCAAATATTTAAAATATAATTACATTAACTTTTCTTAACCTTTGTAGTCTGGTTCCTTACCTTCGTAGCTTGTCATTATCACTTTATTAATATTTTCTTTAATAGAGTAATTTAAATTGTTTATTTAAAAAAGCTGATTTCAGAGAAATACTTATAGTTAAAGTTTTGTTTCAATATTCTTTTATACAATCAAGATTTCAATCAGTATATCACGTGATAAACAAGAGCAAACACGTGTGATGGGGGCGTCTTAAATACTATTCGTCGACAGCAATTTCGCACATTTCGATATGGTAAGTCTACTATCAAGGGTCAAAATAAGAGCAATCACCTGTGTACCCCGTTATTGAGTAAAGAAAGAAATGATAAGAAGATTACTATCAAATGCAAGTATGCATGGAAATAGTTTACAAAAAAAATGTCTCCAGATACTTATGTTCCATTTAAGAAATACACCTATAAAAAATATAATAATTCGATAATTGTGTACAAAATGTATGAAAATAGTGATAGAATAAATCGCATATTTAACAGTTATAATTTAAATATTTATTTCATGACCTATACTGCAAACTCTTAAAGGATAAGCATTGAAAATGTTAAATCGTGTGTATCATATTTGATTACGATGCTGCACCAACAAATTTATTAAAAATCATACTGGTCAGCTGCATGAGTCATAAGTGTCATTCAACACTATACGCTGTCAGCAAGTCAGAGCGACACGGGTCATCTGCTCGATCAGCAAAAAAAAATCACGACTGTCCGAGTTGCTGTAACTAACTGCATGAGTCACGTTTGTTTTGGCGCGATAAAGTGCCCTCATAACTACTTTTATAGTATAAATATTAATGTATAAATATTAATGTATAAGCTATGTATAGGTGTTAGTCTCAAATATTAAATAAAAATGAGAATATTTATAAGACTCATAAATGCTTTAAACAAATACCAATTGCAAGTATTTAATATTACACTGAATTAGAAACAAATCATTCCTCTACGAACCTTCGTAGAGAGCACACGTGTTTATAAACGTTTCGCGCAATCTAATTATTGTTGTCTGATTGGATTTTACACGTGTTGCAGGGCTATCAAAGCCCCTGTAATTTTGCAATCTTCGGAATGCCTAATAGCAGTAATGAATACGAGACGTCTTTTTTTAACGAAACTTCATCTACCGAAAGTGCATCAAAAGTTCTTTCATCTGCAGTGAAAAGTTCTCGTGGTTATGCAAACGCGGCTCAAAGATAATTCCCGAAAAGTGAACAAGGATTGATAATTGATTGTGTAGAAGGTCTTAATTTAACGGAATACACTTGTGCAGTGGCAGAAATAGTGCAAAAAAAGAATATTTTATATTCAAGTAGGATCTCAAATAATAGAATTTGTTTGTATTTATGTACCAAGGAACTCGTTAATGATCTAATCGAAAATCATAGTTCCATTCAAATAGGCGAACAGAAAGTAAACATTAGACCTTCAATATCCAAACAACAGAGAGTTATTTTCTCGAATGTGGCCCCCAATACCTCATTATGTTCTAGAAGAAATTCTAGAATGTTTAAACATTAAACGAAGTGCACCAATTACTACACTAAGAGCTTCGATCACCAAGGATGAATTTACTCATGTACTAAGTCCCAGGCGTCAAACTTACATCGATCCTAATGATATTAAAAAGCTACCGGAACTCATAAAAATTAATTTTGAAGATGTATCATACTACATTTACCCAAGCACCAATACTCTTAAATGTTTTATATGCAAAATGGAGGGACACATAGCAAAGCACTGCTCGGCAAATCTTGAATCTAAGGAAAGCAATAGCAATGTAAACAGTCAACCAATAACTAGGCAACATGATGTAATAACACCTATAGTAAACACAGATTCTGCAACTGTGAACAATACTGCTATAAATATCACCAACTTAATAGACAATTGTTACAATCCTATCAATGAACAAAGTGAAAAGGCAAAATTGATGACGCCTATTATAGAATCAGATATGCCTGCTCCTACTCTGAGAAATTCTTGGGACACCCGATATCCAAACACATTATTCGTGCATTTGTACAATTTTTAGGATGGCTGCTGTCCTAAAATGGTACGAGAACCGTTCAAAAGTGGCACTGTAGTCGCAAAAAAAAACACTTTTTCGTCATTTAGGATAGCAGAGCTCCCAAAACTAGGAGAGCTGCTGTACAAAACGCCAGGTACCGTATTCGTCTTTCACATAAGTGCAGAAGATGCCCCAAGAATTTCTCAGTGTACACAAGCGGGATATAAAAGACCTCTAACAAGCAGTATTTCATCGTCCAATACTGAGGATAACACCAAAATAAAAAAAAACGAAAAAAACTAAAACAAACAATAAAGCTGAAGAAGAAAAACCGTACAAATTTCGGAAATCCGCTCGAAACTACAAAACCTCAACACAACAATCACCGAAAATCAAGAAAAATATCATCTAACATTTGACAACATTATTCAATTTTTACATGATTCTTATGGTAATAGGAAAATTCCCGAATTGGCTCGATCCTATAGGATATAGGAAGTACATGACAACATTACAGATATAAACTTAAAGAGTCGTATTTCAAGAATCATTAAGAGAATTAACAAAGAATCAGGCTACTGTGATGAAACAAGTTCTCTAGACGGTTTATAAAAAAAAATACATAGTAGTATCGACAATCATGAATTATATATACACAACTTAGCCACATATACTTTTATTAACACGTACAAGAACCTTAAATCTAATATAGACTTACTCACTTCTACATTCAATATCTGCGATAAAATTAGTTTTAAAATAAATGACGAAACATTAGGATCATATCACTTCCCAATCCTTTTCGAAATCCAAACACTTAAATATAAATATAATAAAAAATCATTTAAACTGAAAACCATTAAGGGGGTGCCATACTATATTATTACCGACCGAGTCAGATGGATACATTATTACACTTAATGAACATACTAGCAACAGATACCTCGCTCGCTAACACTCACTCGGTTGTATTTTGATCGTGCTTATTTTAGATGAGTATATGTAAAATAGTTACACAGCCTTTTTTCTTTAAAGTTAACTGTGACATTTTTATGTTCATTTTTTAAATGAAAAACATTACATTTTTTAAATAATTAGTAAACCAATTGGGTTTATCAAGGCAGAAATTGCATTTTTATAGATACACCAAATTCGCTGTGTAAAGTTGAAGTTTATATGCATATAAATTTAAATTTTCTTGGATTAAAGCCCTTCGACAACTTTTATCCTGCAAGGAGTTTTTTCTATTTGCACCTGTTTTCAAATCATCCAAAAAGAATATTTTTTATAATATATTTTATAAACATGACATTTCACATAATATTTTATAAAAATTACAAAAATATTTTTATAATCGTACTCTACCCTTAACACCAACAATGATAATTTGCGCATTGCGAAGAGGATTATGGTATAATTAATGTGGTGACTGAGATGTCGTTTTTGTAAAAAAAAATTGAGAAATAAACAAAATATGATAGTTAACTACCAAAGTTTTAAAATTAATCAAAATTTCTTTAAAATTACATGTAACTACTATTGTACAGACGATTGAAAAGAGTGTGAGAACTCGATATATTTTGTGTCGACTTTCCAATATTTTGGTTTTTTAAAAGATGTTATAGATTAAAAAAAACATCGAAGACAGAACTGAAAATAAAGTTCAACTGAAAACTTGATCATCTAATGACTATCAATTATTTCGTGACATTCAAAGAATCCGTCAAATGTCAATCATTCGTGAGATTTCCGTTTTCATCATTATTGCAGGGGTCCTTTGAAATTTAAGTTTTTAAATAATAATTTTAAATACCTGTTTATACGTTATTATAAGAATTAAACTTTCGGTCGTTGTATTTTGGGAAACTCTGATTCTTTTTTGAAGTCTGTAAGTTTTGTCGAACGGCAGGCTATTATCAATTATTTTGCATATTTATTTTAATGATTCAGTAGTAGTAATATTTCAATGGATTTTTCTTATATTTCATTTTTTTTATATATTATAACTAATGTAATGATTTGTCATTTACAATATGATATGTTGCAGCCGATTTTCAATTGTATTTTAATGATTTTCAGCGCAAACAATTATTAATTATTTTGCATATTCACTTTAATCATTCAATAGTTGTAATATTTTAATGTTTTTTCTCATACTTCCATTTTTATTTATTTATAAAATTTATATAAAATGTGTATAAATTTTCGTCTACACATTTACAATAGTTTTTTAAACACTATATTGTTAGTGTAAATTTTGTGTTTATTTATTAATGTATCATTTTCTATTTTTGCATTGTTTAACAGTAATATTTTTAAATTTTTTCTACTTTTAGCTCTTGAAAGAGCTACGTATAATTGACCATGGCTAAAAATTGGAGATGGTAAATAGATACCTAATTGTTTGTATGACTGTCCTTGTGATTTGTCATATTGTGAATAGTCATTGCAAAACCTAATCGAATGGGAAATTGTTTTCTGCGCATGTTGAATGGTATATCTTCTTTAGATGGTGATAAAGTGATTCTTGGTATTAAAACTAATTTTCCAATTTTTTTTCCGCTTATAATTTCTACTTTAATTAAATGTTTCATAAGTTTTGTTACTAATAATCTTGTTCCATTACAAAGACCTTCATTCACATTTAAATTTCTTAGAAGAATTACTATTGCACCTACTTTTAATTGTAATTTATGTAGAGGAAGTCCATTAGGTGTAAGGGAATTAAGAAATTCTGTAGGTAACATGACTTCTAAGTTTTCTCCATTATCATCTTCTGCTGTATCTACACTTAAGTATTCAATAATTTGCCATTCCATTATAGCCAAAATTTTATTATTTATTTCAATTACGTCGTTGTTGGTGAAGGCTAATATAACTTTATCATTTAAATCTTTATCATTTATTTTTATTTCGTTTCCAAAAATTTCTGCAATGATATCATTTTCTTTTGTTATTAAATCAAGAGGGATTTCAAGCAGTTCATTTTCTTCTTCATACATATTTAAACGTTTACCTTCACCTACATTAATAACCATTGTCTAAAATAATTGTCATTATCTGTCACTCGAAGATTTTCATTTAGTGTCATACGTATAAAATTCGGCCATAAGTAACGGTTTTTAACTAAATTTTCAATAACTTCAGTACGACTACCGTTTCCAAAATTTCTGCAATGATATCATTTTCTTTTGTTATTAAATCAAGAGGGATTTCAAGCAGTTCATTTTCTTCTTCATACATATTTAAACGTTTACCTTCACCTACATTTAATAACCATTGTCTAAAATAATTGTCATTATCTGTCACTCGAAGATTTTCATTTAGTGTCATACGTATAAAATTCGGCCATAAGTAACGGTTTTTAACTAAATTTTCAATAACTTCAGTACGACTACTATGTCGTATAACTGGTAATGTTTGCCTAAAATCGCCTGAAACAACCAACATTTTACCATCAAATATTTATTTATTATTACATATATCTTGAAATAGGCGATTGACTGCTTCAAAGCATATTTCGATGTCATAGATATTTCATCCCATATTATAATTTGAACTTCTTTTAAATTTTTACCATCTATTGAATTAGATTTAATATTACATATAGTACATTCTGTGATATTAAGTGGTAGTTTAAATGTTGTGTGTACTGTTTTCCCGTTATGTAATAAATTTGCTGCAATCCCTGTCCAAGCAACACATAAAAATGAAATGTTTGAGAATTTAAGATAGTCTATTAGAACATTAAGTAAACAGCTTTTCCCACTTCCTCCTGGTCCATCAATAAAAAAGCTTTTTTTGTCTTCAATTTTTAAATGTTGCACGATAGTATCAAAAATGTCTTTGTTATGATTTTTTAAAGAATTTACTTTGACGTTTATTTCAGTAAATGTGCAACTTTTGTTATGTGTTGTTGATTTATCAGCATAATCTTCTATAAATGTAGATATAACGGGTAAATTAAAATTATTTAAAGAATATCCATTCAATTGTAGGTTCTTATCAATAATGTTTAATGCTAGGTTTTCATCAGCATTTTGTTCATATTTTGGGTGGTAAAAAAAGTGTTTCTATTTTTCGTACAAATCTCGTGCATTAATAGGATTGTGAAAAATACAAATATATGCAAATAATTCACAAAGAGCAGTAGGAAAGTGTAATTGTGTTGCTTCTTCCAAACATCTGTCCCATTCTTTATCTTCATTAACCAAATGTCTAGCTATAGAAGCTTCATAAAATGTAGAATAAATTATATAATCAACAGTACGTAAATCCTGATATGATGATATTCCTTTGACATGTAAAAGTAATAATCTTATAAAATATCGTTTTCGATCCTTTGGATTCACTAAATACATTCTGCTTAATACAGGTTTTTTTGTTTTTTTTTCTTTTATTCCATGTTTTTGAATTATTATCAAATACATAATTTAATGGTATTTCGGAATATAAATAATTTCGTGCATCAGAATCGATTTGTTTTAATTTTAAGTATGCTGTTAATGTCGTTTCTACATTTTTTTTTAAATTTCTGTTTCTTTTCCTTCTTTAAAATACACTTCTTGTTCATCTTCATTGTGAATAGCTAATCTTATTATGGTATGTGAAAGTTCGTGTAGAGGGTATTCTAATAGTATTATATTCATTGCTTTCAATATCTTCATCATGAGTTAAATTAGAACTGTCTTTTGATCTGATACCTGTGTCACGTATTTCTATGTTCGCACAGTCATGTCCTTTATAACACTATTTAAATGTATTTTATACATTGGACTGTTGAGCATACTTCGACATTAATGTGACAATTAAATTTTAACAATAAATAAGGATTATACGAAACAACAAACCGATTATCAGCTATTCTATTGTGGTATTTACCTTTATAATTGAGTTTTTTGATATCATTTCTTCTTATATATAATGGATATCCTGATGAATTATAAGCTGTTTTGTTATTAAATTTTTTTGGAAAATTTTTCGTACATTTTTTTGTGTCTTTACTCATGCAAGGTGAACTCATGTTTTGCTCTCCACAGGGTCCATGAATCATAAACTGTTTTACAATATTATACAACCGTGGATAGATATCTTCGTTTGGAATTTCTGCGTTTATGAGTTCATCTACTTTTTCGGGAGTATTAATGTTATAATTTTTATCTAAAAATTATAGCATATGCATGTGAGGAAGTCCACGTTTTTGAAATTCGATAACATAAGTGTAGGCGATACAATTTCCTAAAACACCTTGCTTAATTACCAATTCTTTAAATTCTTTTATTTTTTGATGAAATACCTTAAATACTAAATCTGGTCTATCAATTACAGTTTCATATTTTTTTAAATGTTCAGTTATTTCTTTTCAGTTTGGATTACATGTCATTGTTATAATTAAGTCAAGTTTTCCGTAACGATTTACTATACTCATTGAGTCAATGTAATTTTGTTTTAGGAATCTTGAACTTCCAACAAAATTTGATGGCAAAATAAACATTGTTCCAATTTTTATATTTTCAGATTCTTTTTTCTTGTGTAAATAATCCATTACGCCTTTATAATAATCGCTTCTTAAAATATCTTGGTTTTTCTTTACAAAATATAATCTTGATTGTTCAAGTTTTACAAATGCATCAATTGTAAACTGTTGAGAAACTTTTCCCATATTAAGGTATGGATTAAATCCATTTCTCATAGAAAGTCTGTAATTATAAAATTGCAAACATGAAATATTGTTTTTCTTATATTTGCATTTCATATTAGGCATTCATCCATATCCTCCATTTGGATAAATAAGTGGGTATGTCATTGGATCAGTGTGTTTACTTATTAAAGGAATACTAATTGGATTGTCATATTTTGAATATATAACTATATCCCGCTCTGAAGTAGGCAGTCCATTTTTTCCTACAAATACCATTGCAACTTCATTACAAGTAGCTTCATTATATATATTTTTTTATCTAATTTTTCTTCTAATATTCTAATTTTTCTTTTTCTACCTCATACATCATTTTATAAGCTTTAGCATAAGGATTAACATTTCTAATTAAGCTATCTAATTTACTTGACAATTCTAATTTTGTATCTAAATTATTTTTAAAACTTTTTCTTTCAGCTGCAGCTAATTCATTATCTAGAACATACAATTGCCCATATTTTCGAGCTTCATTTTCATTTAAGATTCAGATAACTTATCAAAATTAGCTCCAAAGCTTGCAAAAGCTAACGCATTATTATATAGCCGAATGTTTTTGCGAAAATTAATACTATCTTCCGATATTCCTGTAGCTAATTGCTTTAATTCTTCCGGATAGGGAGGCATTTTCGGTAAGTCCACGTTTCCTTTGTGACAACAATTAGAAAATTCTTTACCTAGTGTATATTCAAAAACAAAATGTTTAGTATTACAATGTTTACAAGTTTCAGACATATAACCTAAATTATTTTACATTTTGTTCATTTTTAATTAAAATACGTTTATTTAATTCTTTATAATTTATACCTTTTTTGGTATTAATTGGTTTATCATATACGTTAAAAAATTTACCTTCATCAATTTTTAATTTTTTAAGCAATATGATTGGTATTTCCATGTCTTTGTCATTTTTCATACATATGCGTCTTTTTAAATTTTTTTGTAAATGGTTTTATACTAATTTATCGATATCATTTTTTCTACTTTCGTTTAATATTTTTCCATTTAATTTTTTCTTTTCATTTTTTTTACATTGATCAGTATTTTCATTATAATAAATATGTTGTTTTTGTAATGCTTCTTTGTCTCGTTCATTTTTTATTTCGTCACTATTTATTTTTTGTCTTTTCATCATGGTTTGCTGTTTTCTCTTTATTTTTTTTCTTCTATTTGCCGTCATTACTATTTTTACTTTTTAAATAAGCTTCTTTTTTTCGTAATGCTTCTTTTTCTCGTTCATTTTTTATTTCGTCACCATTCATTTTTTGTCTTTTCATCGTGGTTTGCTGTTTTCTCTTTATTTTTTTTCTTCTATTTTGCCGTCGTTGCTATTTCTATTATTTACATAAGCTTCTTTTTTCGTAATCTGTCTTTTCTCGTCATTTTTTATTTTTCACTATTTTTTTTTTTGTCAATGGTTTTGCTGTTTTCTCTGTTATTTTTTTCTTTCTTAATATTTTGCCGTCATTACTATCTTTACTCCTCATTTCTTTTTCATGATCGTATTTTCTATAATAATTGTTTCTTGTCATTTTCTTTGTCTCGTTCATTTTTTATTTCGTCACTATTTATTTTTTGTCTTTTCATCATGGTTTGCTGTTTTCTCTTTATTTTTTTTCTTCTATTTGCCGTCATTACTATTTTTACTTTTTAAATAAGCTTCTTTTTTTCGTAATGCTTCTTTTTCTCGTTCATTTTTTATTTCGTCACCATTCATTTTTTGTCTTTTCATCGTGGTTTGCTGTTTTCTCTTTATTTTTTTTTCTTCTATTTTGCCGTCGTTGCTATTTCTATTATTTACATAAGCTTCTTTTTTCGTAATGCTTCTTTTTCTCGTTCATTTTTTATTTCGTCACTATTTATTTTTGTCTTTTCATCATGGTTTGCTGTTTTCTCTTTATTTTTTTTCTTCTATTTTGCCGTCATTACTATCTTTACTCCTCATATAAGCTTCTTTTTCATGCAACGCTTCTTTTTCTCGTTCATTTTTTATATCGATACAGCTAATTATTTGCCTTTTTACCATAGTTTGCTGTTTTATTTTTAGCTGTTTTATTTCTATATCATTAAATTGTTTATTTTTATTTTTTTGATAAAATGATCTATAAGTTGGTATTTCATAGTCTATTTCCATTGGGGTAATAGAATCAACGGAAATGATTTTATCTTTATTATATAAATTCATTATTGTTTGTTGTTCAGAATTAAATTTCTGTTGAAAATTTTATTCTATTATTTTTATTTCTGCTACATTGAAATTCAATTTTTTTTTTCATCAATACAACAAATATGAATCATGTATCTTTTGATTGGTATTGTTGAAATATTATAGTTTATATTTTGTAAAATTGGAAACATCGTAATACTACGTGTTTCGTATATTTTTAATAAATGTGAACGCATTTGGGAAATATCATAGTTTAAACTGCATGGGCATAAATTAAATACAATAGAGACAGCAAAAGCTATCGCGAAAATTCCACAATCATAACTATTGGTTTGAAATTGCACTGTTTCAAAAACAATTTTTAATTGTTGACTATCTGGAAATAATCTATTGATGTATACTTTATGTTCATTTTGCAAATATTTAGCATTTAAACTATCATAAATGTGTATCGTTCTATTATTGTAATACATACAAATCCAATGACCTTTTTCATATTTTCCAGAAAATAACAATTGAATGTATTCATTATTCATTTGAACTGAGTTAATATTATATTGTTTTTGAACTAAAAGAGTTGTTTGCATATTGAATGGTGTACATGATTTAAGGATGTTATTAAATCCTAATATGTGTTCATCATTTAACATAGAAGCATCGCCGCTATATGGTTCAATCGTTTTTACAACTAATATTTTTATTTCCGTCAAACCCATTATAAAAATGGTTTATTTTACAAAATGATTCACAATTATAAAAATAATATTAATAATTTGTTTCAATTGTTTAATAATAATTATAATTTTTTTTATTTTTCTAAACGATTATTTTAAATTTTTTATTAATATTTTTTTGTAAAGCTGAAAAAAATAAAATATAAATTATTAGAAAACAGTGTTTATAAGAAAGTAGCTTCAATGTAATGAATGAAATATAGTTAATATAAATTTAATATTTTATAAATACTAATATTATACATACCCTAGTGGAAATATATTTTCGATGAAAATGCTCCAAAGTATGCTAAAAGTGGGCCAACTTGCGCCAAAAGTGGGCCGATGTTTACCAACATTGAAATATTTGGAACATTTTTCCAGTTTTGGCAAACTTTAGCCCACTTTTGGCCAATTTAGGAACATTTTGTATTGATTATGGAATAAATTTTTCAACCTGTAAAAAATTGTTTTTCACATGCAATTTCTTAAATTAAGGCGCACTTAATTGCGTTGATAATATTTAATATTGCAATAATAATATGTTGTAAATAATATGTTGTAATAATCTTTTCTGTAAATGGGCCAACATTTAAACAATCTGGGCCAACCTTTACACAGAGAGGGCCAAACTTTCCATCTAATGGGCCAATATTTGCACAAATTCTTTGCTAGTAGTTTGACACTCATAATTCCAATAAATGCAGCGCTGAATAAAAAAAAACAAAGGGCAGCAGCATTCCAATGAATGCAGCGCTGAATAAAAATAACAAACGGCAGCAGCATTCCAATTAATATTATATCAATAAAATATTATATTCCTAATGGCATTCCATACGATTAAAGTCACAAGGTATATTATAAAATTGTCTAATTTTCATTTTAAATTATTATTGTTTGAAATATAATAAGTCTTTTTGTATTTCAGTATCCTGATTAGCTTATTAAGACTATCGAAATAATCAAAAATACAGTAGTATTTCTTAATGATTAAGTTAAAAGATATAGTTTTGACTTTGTCAATTTATTTATAATTAATAATAAAAATGTTTTTGTTACAGATATAACATATATAATATCAATAATATGTGACAATATGCATATTGCATATAAATCTTCTAAATGGCATTTTAAAATCAGTAATATTTATTTGAATATTTTATCTAATGTTTAATTAATTATACATTTAATATTTAATGATATAATTTAATTTTTCTGTTAAAGATGATTTCGATGAATACTTGCTGAATTTATAAATTATAGAAACAATAAAAACGATATATTGAAAAAAATATATCTTATGAAATATACAAGTGAATAGAGTACAATTGTAACATAATAATTGTAATTTAATTTAATAACATAATAATTGTAATTTGAAATTTTTGCAAAAATAAGTTTGTAAAATAAACAATAAAAATTAATTTGATTTATTGTATGTTCCAGTTTTGAAATTTTATTAATTTTAATTACGTAATCAAATGTTATTTTACTTATTGTTATTAAGATAATTTTCTGGTAATAATATCGACATAGTAGTTGATATCTATTTGTTTTAAAAAAACTATAAGGCCCAAAATTTATAAGACCCAAAAATATAAGGCCCAAAATTTATAAGGCCCAAAAATGTAAGGTCCAAATTTATAAGGCCCAAAATGTAAGACCCAAAATTTATAAGGCCCAAAAATGTAAGGTCCAAATTTATAAGGCCCAAAAATGTAAGGCCCAAAATTTATGAGGACAAAAATGTAAAGCTCAAAATGTAAGGCCTAAAATTGTAAAGTCCAATTAAAATAAAACTTTACAATTCCGTTACCAATAATGTAAGGCCCAAAATTTATAAGGCCCAAAAATGTACGGTCCAAAAAATGTAAGGCCTAAAAGTGTAAAGTCCAATTAAAATAAAACTTTGAAACTATAAAAATGCATTTTTAAAAAACCGGAGAGCCGGAGAACCGGAGACCAAAAGTCGATCCACTTTAATATAATATAAGATAAGATTATGGTTTTATTAGATACTATACACTAGATAATAACATAATACGCATTTATACGAAGTTTGAAGTCAATATGTAAAGGAGACCCTAAAAAAAGTTTGCACGGAAAAAATAGTCATTTTTCCGTGTAGAAATTTTTTAGGATGTCCTTGTTGTATTGATCTGGAACTTTGTAGAAAGACATATTACACCATTATCTAGTGCTTCTGTATTTGCGTTTTGCATAATATTGACAAAAAAAAAGTTTATATTATTGACAAAGTTATCTTAGTACCAATTTCGCAGCTAGAGTGCGCGACGCGCTTAGTCTGTACTTTGTATTGTATACTTAGCGTGGAAGCACATGCGCAAATGGTTGTAGCAATATGGCGTTAAATACCATAATTCATACACCGGCCTTATATCAATAAAAGACATATAATAAAAGTTGTGCTTATGCATTGCAGAATGACCACATTCTTAGCTTATTTAATCGGGGAAACAATGGAAAACAAAGACGATAAAAAATCAAAATATTTTTATTTAGAGGCCACGGTTGCCTTGAATGTTCCCATCTCTCTCCCTTTCTCTCACTCTGCCCATCTCCGTCCATCTCTCTTCTCTCTCTCTCTCTCTCTCTCTCTCTCTCTCTCTCTCTCTCTCTCTCTCGCTATACGAACATACGTACGCGCATGCACATGCGCAATTTTTGGATAACTAGTGACTAACTTCTCGCGGCTCGTGTCCCGTTGCAGGATTACCAAGTTTGCTCGGTACAGAAAACACGTAAAATTGTCAGCTGTAGCCCTAGGCGGCCGGCTTGCGCGTCGAGTCGTCGAGTTAGCCGGCCGCGTAGGCTATATTCGGCGGTGTGTAAGGCTAGAAATCGTTTTACCGGGGAATTAACTCGATTTAAATATCTCTCGTTTGGCTGAACAAAGTAGTAATGGGTTTTTTTATGTTGATAAATTACAAATATTAATTACATTAATTATTTACTTGACGTGTGCGCGCTCGCACACTCACGAAAAAAATAAGAAGCGCTTGGTAAAAAAAATATTACCAAGAAGTAAATAAACAATTCTCCTCTTTCTAACGCTCGTCAAAATCGCCGAATTTACCCGTCGGTCTTTGTCGGTTATTTTATGCAACTTACTTTTGTTAATTGTAAGGAAATTTAAATAACCAATTCAAAAATAAAGATAGATTAAATCTTATACCATTTTATGCAATGTAATATTTTATTTAATATATGGAGATTCGGTGAATTAATGTCATTTAACTATCAAAAACGGATTATCTATGTGACTTACGAACGTTTGTTGTTCAACGTTCAATATTCCCTCGGTGGCAACCATCTCCTTTACTGCGTCATCCATGTGCAATCAAAAAAGTTAAAAAATAAAGAGAGAAATGAAAAATATAAGATCTAATAAAATCAAATCATAAAAAAAATTCATGCATTTATAATAAGCTTTATGATTATAATGAGTTTAATTAATATTGAATAAAAAACTTAATATCTCATGCGGAAAGTCAACGTTGTTGAGAATTGGTCCATTTCCTCCGATGCGGGTTCTTCCGGTTGCATTTTTTTAGAAAGAATTATATATATTTAAATTTTATTTATCAAAGGACTTGCATATTTTGGACGTGAGAGGGTGAATTACTACATGCAAAATAATAATAAAACAGTAAAAATTGAGTTTGTTGGCCTTTAACTCTTTTTTTCAATTTATTAGAACATGTAATCAAAATACATCTTAGTTTTGTGAGTGAACATAATATAATAGGTTAAATTATTCGCGACGTCTCGACATAAAAAATTTTTTTATGTAATTACGCGAATTCCTGAAATAAGCGTAAAAATGAAACCTCGAAAAAAAATTAATTGACCGAGTCTATTATCGGATTCGCGATATACATAAAAAAAATTAATGCGCGATGATATCACGGAATTCGCGACGCGGCAGATAAAATTTTTCCGGATTCCTGGATGCCGGTTTCTAAAAAAGGATGTTACAGAACCTTAAGGTTCACCCAGCCTAGCCTCAGGCATCGGCGTCATCCTTACGGATGGGGCGCGCTTAAGGGTAAGAGTCGAAACTCTTTTACCTGTTTTTTAAAAAAAAAGAATTTTTCGCAGTCCCATGTAAAACATGGGACCACTCGGGGCCTGTCGCCGCTAGGGCTACCCAGCTCCTAAAAGGAAAGGATTAGGAATAGAGGTTTCTGTCGTGCAGCATACTTACTACTGCAACTTGACTTATGACTTCCTTAGGCTTCTTAATTTTCGGCTAACTCCTTGAAAGTTCCTGCGTAACTGATTGAATGAATCAATGAGAATCTCTCGATACTCCTGCTCCCGAGTAAATTATCTCGCCGTATTACCTTACTGATCGTACGTTTTAATTTTGGGCATGTGAAATCTTCACTGATCATCTTGTAACACTTGAGGGGACCGATGTGTCCATATAATTCATGTGTTTCGTGAATGAGTTCGAGCGCGATTTCATGTGTTAAAACGTATCTAGATCCATATTTATTTGTTTTAATCAGACCTCTCGGCTCTAACTTATAATTATTAACCTTTTTACCAGAATTTAACGTTTTTATTATTTTATTTAACCGCATATCATTTTCTTGATATTCGCGTAGGTTTTTTAACATTTTAGATAGAACTGACGAAGGTTTACCGGCAAGCAAACAGGCTATTAACGCTTCGCTCTCGGCAAATTTCTCTTCGTCAATTGGGATACGACTCATAGCATCAGCTAACACGTTCCTTTTACCGGGAATATGTTGCGGGATTATATCGTAATCCTGGATTGCTAACATCCATCTACGCAGACGGCTACTTAAAAATCTACACGTTAATAGATATTCGAGAGATTTATGGTCAGTCTTGACAAACACTGTACTTGCTTTTACATACGTTTTAAATTTTTCAAGCGCCCAAACGATCGCTAATAATTCGATTTCCGTAGTAAAGTAGTTTAATTCTGCGCCTTTTAATGTCCGAGATGCTAAACTGACAATGTTTTCATTTCCGTCATTGTCGATCTGACACAACGCTGATCCTAGTGAATTATTTGTTTCGAAAATAAACGTTTGGTTTTATCAAATGCTAATTGATGGTCTGCCCCCCACTTTCATCTGATTCCCTTTTTTAAGAGTTGTAACAAAGGGGCGACTTCATCCGAAAGTGCACTCGAGAATTTTGCGCAAAAATTTATTAAACCTAAAAATCCTTTTAATTGTTTCGTATTTCGAGGAACTGGAAATTCATCTATACCGCGAGTTTTATCTGGATCAATCATGATTCCTTTTGTGGTTACAATATGACCAAGAAATTTTAACTCTTCACAGAAAAATTTTATTTTATCAAAATTTAAGGTTAAATTATTTCTTTTTACGCGGATGAAAATTTCCTTTAGTAGTTCGAAATGTTCATTATGTGACTGTGACACGCAAACCCAGTCGTCAACAAAATCGAAAACAGAATTAAAATGAGTAACTATTTGTTCGGTCGCGCGCTTTAATGCCGCTCCACTAACCTTAAGTCCGAACGGTACGACTTTATAGTGGTATGTTTTTCCGCGGTGCATAAAAGCAGTAAATTGTCGCGAATTTCTATCTAGCGATATCTGCCAAAAACTCGCAGTTAAATCGATAGCGGACATGACTTTGGCCGATTCGAAATTTTTTAATATTGGTTCTGGGCCATCGTGATCGTTATGCAAACGTTTATTTAATTCGCGTGCATCTAAACAGATTCTTATCGAGCCATTCTTTTTTATTACCGGTACTATCGGATTGATATATTGACTAGCCGATCTTTCAATAATATCAAATTTAAGCATTCGTTCGATCTCTTGATCAACTTTCCCTAAGAGATTAATCGCTACCGGGTATATTTTTGAACAAAACGGTTCAAGATTATCGATTCTTAACGTATATTCGAAATTAACTATACGTCCCGGTAATTTTCGAAATATTTCTTTAAAATCTAAAATTAAATTATGAAGCGATGTAGCTTGAGTTCGTGTTAAATTTGGAGTCTCTGCTACTTTTTTATCGACCTCGTTTATCGTTAACTCTATTTCGTCCGAGTGTGAATCGTTTGGGGTATCATAATCGATGAATTTATCGGAATATGCAGTTTCCCGAACGCAAAATCCGTTTCCTCTTATCTCTTGTGGATAATGATAATTTATGTTATGAACTAGTTCAGAAGGGTTAGGAAAAGAAACGATCAATCTATTCGTATCGATAACGACCTTAAGATGATGCTGCACGTCAATACCTATAATTCATTGTCGGACAAGATGCGGAATTATCATGAAATTAATTTCAGTTTTGAGCGAACCTATTTCTACATGTGCCCGAAATTGCTTTTTCAAATTAACGGATTTTTCGCCAGTAAAGCCTACAACTTGCAATCCTACAATCGGTAATGTAGGGCATTTTTTAAACGTATCAATATTGTTGATGTAGAATTCGCCCGATACGCAGGTTATTTTACTACCTTTATCGATTAATGCCGTAGTTTCAATTCCTTCGATTTTTAAATTGATTTCGGGGCATTTTACGGATATCTGTCGGCTATCTTTTTCATCCTCTTCTAAAAGAAAATCTCGACAGTTATCAAAAACGGAGTTTACTTCGCAACACGATGAGTTAAACCGTTGAACTCTTGAATCGGATTCGCATTTTGTAGATTGGAGTTCCTCGACGGCATTTTCCAGCACATGATTATCGACGCGTATTATTGGCGGACTATCATAGGGTCGAATGACGGAGTTGACGTCACAATCTGACGTATCGTTCACGATTTCATCTGAATTACCGGATTCATCTGATGCAAAGGAAGTATTGTTTCCGTGGGTTAAAATTTTATTTCTACGACGGTTACGTTTTCGCTGTAATGAATTTTCCGCTTTTTCTGTTGCATCAAGCTCTAAACGCTGAGTTAATCTTTTAAATTTAAAATCCGAGGCTCTCGATGCAACTTTTACTCGTTTCCCGAATCATCTTCTTCTATTACGTCTAAATTTATTTCGTTAATCTGCGGTTTATTTGAATTATTACCACGATTTTGATTATTGCTCAGATTTTGATTACTCGAATTATTAGAATTAAAATTGGAATTGTACCAATGTGGACCATTCCTCTGTGACGACGCGTTATTACTGTACCGATTTTCATAGGAGTTAGATAATCGAGTGGACGATCTAAAATTACCTTCACGGAAGTTACTTGGTTGTGCGCTACGGTTAGGCGAATCGCTTCGACGGTCCCGAAAACGTGAATTATCGCGAGATTCGTTAAAAGGTACATAACGCGATATATTTCTCGTCGCATTTATTTGACCTGCTTGGTCTAGAGAGTCTAAAAGCGCAACGAAATCCGTTATACGTGCTATACGTTGTATGCTCGTCGTTTGCTGAATTTGTTCGTCAAAATGGCGCGCCAAACGACGAATAATTGTTTTTTCGGTGGGAGCGTCATCCAACACAATTACGTTATTGTATAATCTGTATACATATTCGCGACGGTTTAAGTTTTTGCGAGCATTATAAAAACCGAACTCCAATTCGTGACGGATTTGATCTTGAACGTTCTCGTTCCAATATCTATCTAAGAATCGTATGCGGAAATCGTTAATCGTATTTATTTGCGGCTCAACGTGTTCCCACCAATCTTTCGCTGGGCCCCTTAATGATTGTTCGATCATAAAATGCGCGGTACGTTCATCCACGTTGAACATTTCGAAATACGCGAGTAAATTTCGTATATAGCGCATCGGCCTTTCATATGCAGCAGCGGAAAACGTTGGCAACTCGTACTTTATCTTCGCAAACGCATTTTCGCGTTGTGGTACCGATTGAGAAACATTCCGGACTTGTGGAGGCTGTGGAATTTGTTGCTCATGAACCGGATTGGGATTAACTTGACGCATATTTCTCAATTGATTTTGGTAATCATCAAGACGTACATCATATTGACCCATTCTCCTATTCATTTCGCGCGATCGGCGGTCGACTTCGGTAATTTCTTCCGACGTAGTTGCGATTTCGTTCATGTTTGCCGTAATCGCACGACCTTGCCGATTAACGAGGGTAGATATCTCGCCCGTTTAATGCCGTAATCTATCATAGTTTTGTTCTAAACCGTGTAAGACCGACGGGTAAATTCGGCGATAAGGGCAAACTCGCGGACGTGATCGCGGAGTACGCAGACGTATTCTTTCCGAACGGTCCACTACGACAAACAAAATTTGTAGAACATTCTATAGAGGTGACCGATAAAACGCCGTTTCGACTAAGCCCGTATCGCTATTCAACGACGAAGAAACTCGCGATTGAAGAGCAAGTGCGCGAGATGCTCGCAGACGGGGTAATTGAACCTTCTACATCTCCGTATAGTTCGCCGATAGTGATGAGTGACAAGAAAGACGGAACATTACGTTTTTGCGTTGACTTTAGACGGTTAAATTCAGTGACGAGCGACACCGCGCAGAGTCTACCGAGAATGCACGAAGTGTTGCGTGACGTCGGAACCGCAAAAATATTCACGACTCTCGATTTAAAGCGCGGATATTGGCAAATTCCATTATCCGAGTCGTCGCGTCCGTACACTGCGTTCATGACGCCCGATGGTGCGCTTTATCAGTGGCGAGTTTTGTGCTTTGGGCTTAAAAATGCGCCTGGATGCTTCAACTCGTTCATCGAACAATACGTAGTGTGCGGATTCGCGAATAAGTTTGTGCGTTCTTATCTCGATGACTTTTTAGTGTATTCGGACACGTGGGAAGAACACTTAAGACATTTACAATTAATTTTCGAGCGGCTTCGCATTTACAATTTAACGTGTGCGTTAAAAAAGTGCTTCTTTGGTAAAAAGTCTCTTGAATATCTTGGACATATCGTATCGACCGAGGGAAACGCGGCATAGCCTCAGCATGTCAACGCGATTTTGAACGCCCCGATCCCGCAAAACAAGAAGGATTTGCGCAAATTCTTTGGCACGTGCGGCTGGCTGCGCGATTACGTTCCGAAATTCGCTGAGATCGCCCTTCCGTTAATCGCGCTCCTCGCTGCCGATAAGCCGTGGCGTTGGACTAACGAAACACAGCAAGCGTTCGAGGACATTAAAAAAGCGTTTGGTGCTCCGCTTGAACTGTATCGACCCGACCGGAGCAAAGTAATGTATATACAAACAGACGCGAGTGCCGCAGGAATGGAAGCTGTGCTCTTTCAACTCGGAGAGCAGTGCGAACGACGTGTCATTACATACGCCTCTGCTAAATTTACGAAGGTTGAAAAGCGCTATCACTCGAACGAGCAAGAGTGCCTCGCGGTGGTATGGGCGCTTCGTAAATTCAAACCACTTCTCGAAGATGGACAGTTTGTTCTACGCACCGATAACAAAGCATTGACCTGGCTCGACCGTGCGAAAGATGGCAAAGGAAAATTGCATCGCTGGGCGATGTACTGGCGCAGTTTTCGTTTTACCATAGAGCATGTAGCGGGTCGAGATAACGAACTCCCCTACGCGCTCTCTCGCGAACCAAGCAACGAAGTTTATTCGAATGACATCGAGGACGAAGTGGAAGCTTTATTACCACCGGAGAAACTAGCAACGCAAGAAGAAAATCTCCGACTCGTATCCATGTCCGCATCCGATTTGCGTAGTCGCATCATCGACGCGCAACGTCAAGAGCCGTTCGAACAACAAGAATTCGAAAAATATCTACAGCCCAGTCAACGACTCGAGTGCTTCGACAATACATACTATGTAACGGAAAATGGACATTCTCCTCGCATATATGTACCCGAGATTTGTCGTCCGCTCGTGCTTCGCTACTTCCACAACGATCCGCTTTCTAATCATCCCGGAGCAGAAGAAACATTACGAGCGACGCGAGAAACGCATTTCTGGCCACACATGCGCGAGGACGTGCGACGCGCAGTTGCCCAGTGTACCGAGTGCGTGCTCTCCAAGGCATCGAAGCCTATATCGAAAGGCGAGCAAAAGTGTGGAGAACCCTTCGAACCTTGGGACACCGTCGCGATCGACCTCATGGGCCCGTATTCGAGGAGTGCTCGAGGAAAGCGCTACCTCCTCGTTGCCACGGACTTATTTTCGCGTTGGACGGAGGCGTTTGCCGTACCAAATGCCGAAATCACGACGATCGCAGAGACTCTTGAGCGCGAGGTGTTTGCGCGGTGGTATCCACGCGTCTTGCTCTCCGATAATGCTCCGCAGTTCCGCGGTCCTGCTTGGCAGAAAAGATGTCAAGATTGGGGAGCCGTAGTTTATACAACGCCATCGTATCATCCGCAGGGTAATCCCACCGAGCGCAGCAACCAGGAGCTGAAAAAAAGGAATGCGACTAAAATTACGAAACTGAAGACACCGAGATTGGCACAAGGACTTGTCATCGATCCTCTTTACGTTGCGACGACGTCAGAACGCCCGGACAGGACAAACACCGAGTTACGCGCTTTTCGGACGAAATTTACCTCGCCCCGGAGAACGAACGTCTTACAACGAGGACACGCAAATTCGCATCGATCGAGCTCGACAGCATCAGTCAGAGAAAATCGGTCAACACGTCGACACGCCCGCTCTTCTACAGCCTGGCGAGTGGGTGCACATTACCAACTTCGTACAATCCAACGCTTCCGAAGGATTTAACGCGAGTCTCGCAGACCGATGGAGCGGCCCCTTCCGCATTCTCGAGGTCAGCAGCCCGGACATATATGTACTCGAACGACCAGGACGAGAGAACATCAAACTACATATATCGAACCTTAAGCGAGCGAATCCGCCTACGGATGACTTAGCGATTTCATACGAACATAATCACGCGACTCAACATTCCGATACTTCGAGCAGCAGTTCCGCTTTCTCGCCGAGTATCCCGACATCAGCTGTTTTATCTGAACTGGTAGAACCGATTCACGAGCCACCACGCACAGCTCTTCCGTTGCCTCCAGCTACATACGCGTCACATTCGCTGCCATGTCCGCGAGCAACACCCCAGTTGTTGCCGTCACCAGTGTGTGCGCCGTATTCCACCACCCCGTACCTCGCAGCGCCCCAGCCGCTGCCTTCGTACGAAGCACCGCAGTTGCTCTCGCACCCGATCGCCACGACGTATCCGTACTCGTCCATTCAACTTAGTACACCATCATACGCCGCGGAGTCTCAAGCTGCTCCATACGTCGCTGTAGCCCCCTTGCTACCGACCGAACCATACGCACATAACCTTCTGGACAGAGGGTTTGTGCCGCAAGTAAACACACCGAAGCGCCAAAGAGGACGGCCAACGAAAGCAGAAGCAGCAAGGAGAGCCGCAGAGAACTAAAGGCTCGTCGTCAACGCGGAAGATTCCGGAAGCGATTGCGCAATATACTGGACGATTGCTTACACGCGCACAAGGCGAACAATCACGTCGAAAGAGTAGACGCCTACATAGATTTAGGAAAAGCGCTCGGTATTCACGTTGAAATCGACTCAACAACAAAACCTGCGACTGGAGCGCGATCAGCTGATCGCCAAGACGATGGACATCTTCAAGCAAAGCAGATAACCGATTGCGAGATCAACAGTAAAGAAAAACTCGAATAATGAACTTCATAGTGCTAGTGCATAGTTTTAACAGTGTTTTTATTATCATTATACTTCTATCTTATCGTAATATTATTATTATTTTTTTTCTAATTCAAGTGATAAATAAGACTATTATTAAAAATCATTAAGAAAAAAAAATATATTTGTAAAAAGCGCATATTAAAATTCTTATATATATTTAATTACTACGTGTACTGTATGTTAAAAAAAAATGTCATTTTGTGAAATAAACATAGGCAAACGGGCTCACACTTACACATACCCATACACTTTTCGCCAACCGATAGAAAGAGTCGTCCGGATGGGGGGGGGGGGGGGAATTGACGTGTGTGCGCTCGCACACTCACGAAAAAAATAAGAAGCGCTTGGTAAAGAAAATATTACCAAGAAGTAAATAAACAATTCTCTTCTTTCTAACGGTCGTCAAAATCGCCGAATTTACCCGTCGGTCTTTGTGAAGAAAGACCTTTCCCATTTCAGAACATGTGACCCGAACTCCTCGATGCTGATTCGCTGCATCGAGCGGCCGCCGCTGCGCCGCCTCTCGCGCGCGCCGATCGGCCCCGCGAAACAGGGACTCTTGTCCGACGCCTCGAACGATCAACAAGTCCTTCGCTCTACGTGCGGCCGCGTATCTGACTCGCCCGAGTTTCGCGCCGCGTTTTCACCGCACCTCGTATAACTCCTCGTACCACTCAAGACAAACGCATAAGCATATTGCGCGTCCGCGCTAGTGCTAAACTAACGAACCACGCTGTTCAGCGTCTTTATGCTTTGGCGAATTCGTTGGGTGCTTTGTCTCACCACGGACTTGAACACGGAAACAGACCGAGGAAACGAACCGAGGAAACGAACCGAGGAAAGCGAACTTGCGTTATCGCTAGCGCTTAAGTCTTTGCGTCCGGACCGCTTCCACAGCGTATCGCGCTTTGCAGCGGCGTCGTAAAGTGCCTCCGTATAGTCATCCACGACATTGTGCGCGTACGTGAACGCGTATCTACACGCATCACATTTTATTGTACACACTGCCCTGAGCCGCAAATTTTAATTATTAAAAGTATTGTGTATTTAATTTTTACCCCACTTGGCGAGCGTACTTCCCCTTCCTTTGACCAACCCTTTCTGGGTTGAAGTCATACTGATAAATATTTTGAAAAACATAAAAACGAAAACTAAAAATAATAATTAAATCCGTTTTAAAATGCGAAAAATTACAAAAAAAATTAATATTGTGTGTTTAATAAAAATAATAATTATACATGGGTATTGTTTATGCTAAACGACACTTTCATAAAATTTAGATAAACTCGTAAAATGCCAAACTAAAATCAAACACTTTTAAAAAATCGAAAAATTGTCAGCTGGAAGCCTAGGCGGCTGGCTCGCGCGTCGAGTCGTCGAGTTAGCCGGCCGCGTAGGCTATATTCGTCGGTGTGTAAGGCTAGAAATCGTTTTTCTTGGGAATTAAATCGATTTAAATATCTCTCGTTTCACTGAACAAAGTAGCAATGGGTTTTTCTATAAATTGACAAATTATAAAAATTAGTTATATTTATTATTTACTGATAAATATTATTTATTCATAATAATATTTATTTATTCATAAAGTGAAAATTGACAAAAATATTTACATTGTTTATTTAATAAAAAAAATAGTAATTATTTTTGGATATCTCATTAATACAAAACCAGATATATATAGATTAAATATATATTTGTTAAAATGAAGAAGAAAATGAATAATCAAAAGCCATTTCAATGAGTGAAAAATTACGAATAATATTTATATTATTTATTTAATTAAAGTAATAATTATACCTGGTTATTGTTTGTACAAAACTACACATCTATAAACTTTAGATATATTCGTAAAATGACAAACAAAAATCAAGGTCGTTTAAAGGAGTGAAAAATTGTCGGCCGGAGGCCTACGCGGCCGGCTCGCGCGTCGAGTCATCGAGTTAGCCGGCCGCGTAGGCTATATTCGTCGTTATGTGAGGTTGAATATCGCATAATTTAAAAAATTTCACGTATTATTTAAATTATTTAATAATAATAGTTTTTAATTAGTTCTGATAGTTATGTAGTAGATTGCTATGCATTAATAGATGCTATACAAATTAGTAAAAATTAATAAGAAATCACGGCCTTTTATCAAGGCGCGAGTGTCGATAGAACGGGTTGCGTCGATCTCTCGTTCGACTAGAGTCCGTGCGCGCATGCGCAGTTGTGCTTCCCGCGTCGATACTAATGAGGTTCACGTCGCTCGTGACCGTTTCAGCTGGACAACAAAACGGCTTGTAAACATTGTTGTGTTTTTTCGTGAGCATTGTGGTATATGGTGAAAATTTCGAAATACTGGATGTTGATTTTTCTGACTACATCAATGTTGCCGAGTTCATACAATTACTCTTGTATAAGATAAATACCCAGCTATCCAGTGTTTGATGGCGTCCGATTTAAAGGTTATGTTTGATACCCAAGGAACTGCAAATAAATCATGTGTGATGGATGTCGGGCTATCTTGTAGGTGAGAAATTAACTGATTGACCGTATTTATGGGAGTTGTGTTTTTAGGTTAGGTTGTTGTTTTTTCTCTTCAATTATTGCATTGATCATCTTCTATTTGTATGAATGTTTGGTTCATGTACAAAAAACTTTTTAGATACTTCCAGGTTGGCGTCAAAGTGCATTTGTACATCCCTGTCAGTAGTCGGATCCGGATTGAAATTCATTTGGTCTTTCTTAATCCAGATAACCTCCTGTTACTAATAGATAGCTACGACAGCCATGAAATTTTTGAATTAACAGTAGACCTATCATGTCATTGTATCCTCTAGCTAATGCTGAATACAATTGCCAATTGGACTTCGAACAGCTGTCTATAATAGCAATGGAATTTCCATCTAACTGCTGGTTACAGTAGCCATAGGATCTCTACCTGTGAGTTGGTTACTGTCCATATTTACGTCCACTAATCATCTACCAAACCCAAGTACTTCAATTAATGCAACGGCTTTTGTCTATATTAGTAATTAAGCAGTCCATATACGAGAAATTTCAGGTACTCCTTGCATACACATAATAAAGATTTCAAACATAACCTTCAAATATGTTTGATTGCATACATATTATTGTCTTTGGAAATAATACACAACGCCAAACCATTATGCAGATCTTATTCTCTACCTAAAGAAGTACAATCAAATTATGTGTGAAGGATGTAGGACTATCTTGTGAGTGAAAAATTAACCGATTGACCGTAATTATGAGAGTTGCATACATTCACCTTATAACGGGTACGGATTTCGAGTGTCGGCGCAGGTTAGGTCCCTGAATTATCGGCGACGTTCGTCGGTAGGACCAAGTCGACTAGCCGGGATAATTCCGAATGGTAGCGCAGTGGTGAGGCTTCTGCCTCGCGCTCCCGGGATCGTGGGTTCGCGCCCCGATACCTTCGATGATTTTTTTATTCCTTATATTCAATCCGTACCCCGTTACAAATGGCGCCCAACTCAAAAACCCACTTGCCAGAAGAGACGAAGTAGTTTATCTTCGCCTGGCTCATCTTGGACCGAAGTCGGTCATAAACTCCCATCCCCACCACCACAGTCCCGGTGGATTTCCCCGCGAGAACGTCAAAAAGTGCGGAGGTACGACTGTAGGAGAAAAGCCTGTGTCTGCAGTCCGCAGTGTGTATACGTATACGCAGTACACCTCCAAAGTTGGCACTAGACATATGGGAGCTTGAGTTTCTGGGATCTCAAGCGTGGTGGTGCAAACGCACGGCTATCCCTAACGAGGCTCCCGGTGCTCAGAAAACGGTCTTCTTGACACCGGTCGAGTAGGGACAACCTTCGCCTCTCTAGCCCAGGTGATCGAAGTGATCAAACGGCTCCCCGAGGGCGTAGGTCGCGTTTGGGTGGGGGATATAACGGGTACGGATTTCGAGTGTCGGCGCAGGTTAGGTCCCTGAATTATCGGCGACGTTCGTCGGTAGGACCAAGTCGACTAGCCGGGATAATTTCGAATGGTAGCGCAGTGGTGAGGCTTCTGCCTCGCGCTCCCGGGATCGTGGGTTCGCGCCCCGATACCTTCGATGATTTTTTTATTCCTTATATTCAATCCGTACCCCGTTACAACCTATACATTCTATATCCTATACATAATACATTCACCTCGGACTTAGAAAAAAATTACAATAAATTTCTTGATCCCGACTTTAATATTCTCCCTGCTAGTAAAAAATATGATATGTTAGTCGATATTATTACACAAGCTATAAAAAATAGTAAACCTAAGTCAAACACCTTTCATAAAAATACAAAAAAAAAATAATACTAATCCTAGTTCCTGGTGGAATAAAGAATGCGACAAAATGAAGAGATTAAGAACCGCGGCTTATAAGAAATGGGAAAATAGCTTAGAATTAAAAGACTTAATTTCGTATAAGCGCTCCTGCGCAATGGCTACTAAGACTTTCAAGAAGACCAAATTTCAGAATTTTAAAAACTTCGCTGAAACAGACAGTTTTAAAATAGATAAAAATTATGTTTGGAACAAAAGCAAAATTTAAAAAAATAAATGGGTTAAAGTTGCTCCAATACATAATCCTAATATTAAGAAAACAAATACAAAATTGAAATCACCTTAGATAAAATTAGCCCACCCTGGGCAATCACCGACCCTAACTATATACCGAATGGCAATAAAAACGAATTCTTTGATACACAATTCGATTTTTTCGAATTCAATAGCACCTTATACTAAAAAATCATTAAATCCTCACCGGTATCGATGGAATCGATTACGAAATAATACTTAGATTACCTATATACATTACCTATATACATTACTTAAATTACGTATATACATGAAGCGCGCATGAAAAATAAAACCACTATTGCAGCTTTTCTTGATGTGTGCGGGGCCTTTGACAACGTCAACTGCGACATTTTATTAAATAAACTTATAGAAATTGGTTGTACCGATAATCTAATTAAATTTATACATTTCATTACACATGAAAGATATATATTTACAGAAAATTCGTTAATTAAACCTAGATTAGTGAGTACCGCAAGGAGGTGTTTTAAGTCCCCTATTATATACTATATATGTTAAAAATCTTACGAATGGGATTCCTAAAAGTGCAAATATTTTGCAATTTGCCGATGATATTGCGATTTATTCAAACCTATCTCTGCTTAAAAAATGTCGCAACACAATTGAAAAAGCTGTAAATACTATAAATAAAAATTTATCAATGTTAGGTTTAAGGGGGTATCCTGATTTAGAACGTTCAAAAAATCGATTTTTTTTAATTGCTTAAATCTATTCCTTTTATGTATAAGAACATATATCCGAAGTTGTAGAGTCGGATTCGTAGTATATCCGAAGATACAGCACTAAACGGAACGGGGCATCGAGCAAGTGCCAGTGCTCGGTCAGACTGAAACGCGCGCGTTCCTCCCCTCGTCTCTAAACTCTAAACTATATACCTGAAAAGGTTCAGCAGCTGTTCGAAATAATATTTTGCTTTCATAGAAGCGTCTTTTGAACCTTAGTATGTGTCATCGGTATATAATCTGTGTGTACCTGCTTCCTATAGAGCTGTTTGTGGCGTAACGTTTAGTTCTGCTCTGACTATTGACGAGTGCGCTTCAATATAATCATGTCTAGTTATCCGAAAAGTGACAAATCGAGTAGTAATCGTGCTGCAAAACCACGGAAACGAAAATTCCATGGTAATCAATTCACAACAGAATCAGACGATACAGAGTGCAATACAAGTAGTACTGAGAGAAAATTAGCCACCGCTAGCACCGAGAACATCATTGTGCATCCAACTCACTGCTATCGAATAATCGATTTTGTCATAGTATTTTTTGCAATTTCTGATATCGTAATTTGCAGATCTTGCAAACAAAATGTACAATTTTCAGAGAGCGGACATCGAGGCTTAGGTTTCAAAATTGTATTATTGTGTATGTGTGGTCATAGAGAATAAATTTAGGACCGTTTATAAACACTGGATTCGAAATAAATAGACGAATTGTTTTTATTATGAGGCTTTTCGGTGTTGGACGAGAAAGTAACAATGTGTTTTGTGGACTTATGGATATATGTTAAGGTCTACCAAAATCAACGTATGATCAAATTGTGCAGCATTTATATACAGCGTCAAAATCAATGTTCAAAAGCGTTTGTGAAAAAGCTGTCAAAGAAGAGAAAGAAAAAAATATAGAACATGATAGATCTGCTGACTGTTTGAAAGTTTCTGGCGATGGATCCTGGAAAAACCGAGGTTTTTCTTCATTGTTTGGTGTTACAACTCTCATTGCATATTAAACTGGCAAAGTAGTCGACCTTATTGTAAAAAGTGCATATTGTCATTCATGTGCTTTACAAAAGAATATATTAGACGAAGAAGAATTTGAAGAATGGTATAATAATCATAAAGAATCATGCTCTTCAAATCACGATGGTTCAGCAGGGTAGATGGAGGTAGATTCAATTGTGGAGATGTTTTTGAGATCTGTTGAAAATTTTGGAGTAAAGTATACGAATTACATCGGCGACGGTGATTCGAAAACTTTCAATGGTATTGTAAAAATAAATCCATATGGAAATGATTACCCTGTGACCAAAAACGAGTGCCTGGGGCACGTACAAAAGCGCATGAGTACTCGACTCCGAAATAAAAGGAAGGAAGGGAAGCTTGGAGGAAAAAAGCGTCTAACAGAAAGTCTCATCAAAAAGTTGACAATATATTATGGTTTAGCAATTCGAAGGAATATTCATTCTGTCCAAAATATGAAAAAGGCTGTAATGGCAACGCTGGATCATTATTTTTCAACTGATGAATCTCCTCGTCAAGAGAATTGTCCGACAGACACTGACAGTTGGTGTGAATGGCGCAAAGCCGAAGCTACGAATCGTCTTGCATCCTTCAAACATTCTGCTCGGTTGATTGACGAAAAAGTGGAGAAACCTATTTATCCAATCTACGAAAAACTTTCGAATGACGATCTCATGACGCGATGCTTAGGTGGATACACGCAAAATTCGAACGAATCGTTCAACTCCACCGTCTGGCGTATAACTCCGAAACATCTCAATTCTGGTCAAAAAATCGTAGAAATTGCTGCGTATATGGCTGCAGCAATGTTCAATGAAGGATATTCAGCAGTTTTGTATACCATGCAATTACTCAATTTGAAAATTGGCCAGAATGTAAAATGTTTGCGGATAATGTCGACATACAACGGATAGAACGAGAAAGACGACGTTTTACTCTTTCCAGTAAGGAAGCTCGTACGGCCCGTAGACTTGAACAACTTTAACAAAATGAGTTGCATGAGGAAGCTCAAGATCTATTGTATGGCGTAGGAATAGCTGAGTAGCGAATTATTGCCGTAAGTAGTCGAAAATTAAAATTTTTCCAGTTTATAAAATTTAAAGCGTTTTTTCTCGAGTTTTCGTTTTCCACTTTTTCTAAACTGGCGGGTGTGTTTGCAAAAAAAAAAATAAATAAGCTATCGTAACGATCCGAAGTTTTTTAGCTTCAGTTTTATCTACTCTTCAATATGAACCAAAAAGGTTTTTGGAAATAAATTTCTAAAAGACTTTTTCAGCACATTGAAGAGATTTTTTTTCTCGTAAAAAGCACTTTTTGCTTCAAATTCGGAAAAAATTTCAAATTTCACAATTTCTTCGGATTTTTCTTGGTTCAAATAGAAAATATATGTATGAAAATGAAATTTTTTTTTGGCTTTCTGTTTCAGATCAAGATTAAGAGCTCTATCACTCCCGCCAATAGAAGACTCGGATTACGGATCGCCCAACAAATGTGCCTAATAATCGGCTGCATTTTGATATTTTCCTTTAAAAAAATTTTTTTATAATGTTCAATTATATAATAAAATATTCCTGAAAGTTCTCGGGAGTTGGTTATTTTTTTCTATCTTAAAAAAATTCCCTAAAAATGGTATTTTTAGGCTTTCCAAAGCAGAATACCCCCTTAAGCTTAGCACTTCAAAAAACTATACTGATACATTTTAACGATGGTAAAATACCACCTGGCGAGACTTCAATATCAATAATAGGTAATGTTCGTACCAAATTTTAATGCAATCAAGAAATTCATGTACCGCTCTGACTAAATGAGCACTTCATGCCATCAACGCTACATGACTTTTTTGATTGCATTAAAATTTTGTACGAACATTACCAACAGTAATTTTAAATATTGGACATACTAAAATACTAAATTGCAAATGTTTTTAAGTATATTTGGGGAATTCGTAATTTAGAATCTTATTAAGAGTTTAACATGACATTATATGATTTTTACCAACAGTTTTAATATTTGAAACCAAAAGAATATATCAGAATTCTAATGCACTGCTAGATACTCTTAGCGGTACATGAGTTGCTTGATTGCATTAAAATTTTGTACGAACATTACCTCCAGCAATTATAACTATTGGACATACTTAAATACTAAATTACAAATGCTTTAGAGTATATTTAGAGAATTTGCAATTTAGAATTTTATTAAGAGTTTAACATGATATTACCATGACAATGTATGATTTTTAGCACCAGTTTCAATATTTGAAATTAAAGGAATATATGAAAATTCTAATGCACTGCTAGCACTCCTAGTGCTACAAGAGATTCTTGATTGAATTAAAATTTTGCACAAACATTTTGCAAATTAAATGTAATAACTTTAATAAAAATAATGGAAGAAAAAGTTGAAAATATTAATACTGTATTATATTTTTGGCATTGTTTATTATGATTCAATATTTATATAATTAATAATAGTATGGATTAAACATTTTGTTTGTATTAATCATAAATCGCTTAAGCTATAATACGTATAAGAGAATTTTATTTATATTTCTATCAGCTTAAGGAGGTGGTACATCTGATTGGTTACCGACGGAGCAAAAGATCTTTATTGTTACAATTATTTAACAAAATGC
Organism: Theocolax elegans; assembly: GCA_026168455.1. Taxonomy (NCBI): domain Eukaryota; kingdom Metazoa; phylum Arthropoda; class Insecta; order Hymenoptera; family Cerocephalidae; genus Theocolax; species Theocolax elegans. Next base: position 25,970,216 of record CM047430.1, read on the forward strand.
GCTATTTTATGCAAATCCCAAATACAGAAGCACTAGGTAATTCAATAATTTATCGATCTATAAAGTTACAGGCCAATACATGAAGGACACCTTAGAAAATTTCTGCACGGAAAAGTACGGAAAATCATGTATTTTCGGTGCAGAAATTTTGTAAGGTGTCCTTGATGTATGATCCTATAACTTTATAGATCGATTAATTATTCAATTATCTAGTGCCTCTGTATTTGGGATTCAAATAGAATAGCGTATTTTATTAAATAATTGTAATAATTAAGATTTTTTGCTCCGTCAGTAACCAGTCAGATGTACCACTCCCATAATTTCTCAATGTATTTTTTCGATGAATTTAGTATCGCATGTATAGTGTTCGCTCTACACCGTCTTTTCTGATGTAGAGTACCTTACATCTTAGTTTTCGCCAACATCTTAAAACGCGGTGATCGGGCACTTGTTTTTCAAAGTAACGCGCATGCGTTTTAACGATGAATTTAATCACACGGGTACAGTGTTCACTATGCACTGTCTTTTACAGAGAAAAAGTCTCGCAGTGTAATAATAGTACTAGTGGAATAGTGGATAAAGCGCGCTACGCACGTCGTAGTTTTATGGATGGATATTATGGATGGATATTCGTATTCGTATAGGCAAATGGGAATATGTATTTGTTACGAAGCCAACAAAGTTATTTTAATCGTATAGGCAGTGAAGATATATTTATTGGTATAAGTGGGCGTAAATTCGAACTAAACAGTTACAGTATTAACAATTCGACGAATAATGTATTAATTGCATTTTAAATATTAGATTATATTTTCCAGTCTAATCTACGTTCTTGTCTAAGACGAGATTTTTTTTTATCATTCATATTATTAACAATAATAAATTTAAATAATAAACAGAATAGTTTCATACGGAAGAAAAATTATTTTCATTTTTTTATATCGTCGTGATTTACGAAGACCAGCCCATCTGAATGCTTTATAAAATGTAAACGTGCTAGTCTTCTTAAATACGACGATATAATTCTTCAGCAAAAATTATTTTACGAAACCGCGAAAATATTTAGATAAAAATTTTCTAATAAGAAATGCCGAGAGTTATTGAAAGGGTATTAGGTGATAAAAATTTTTAGAGATTAAGGTGCTGACACGATTTTTAGTGAAACAAAGTTGACAATTTAATTGGAACCTTCTTGAAAAAACATTTGAATTGGAACCTTATTGAAAAATAATTTGAATTGGAACCTTTTTGAAATAAACATATGAATTGGAACCTTTTTGAAACGAAAATGTCAATTGGAACCTTTTTGAAACAAAAATTTGAATTGGAACCTTTTTGAAACAAAAATTTGAATTGGAACCTTTTCAAAACGAAAATTTGAATTGGAACCTTTTTGAATACAAAATTTGAATTGGAACCTTTTTGAAACAAAAATTTGAATTGGAACCTTCTTGCACTAAGGCGATGATATAAGGTCTGAAAAAGCTTAAAAAAAAAGGATGTAACAAAAATGAAGTTGACATACTATTTGAAGTTTCTTCGTACCCTAGCTGTATATTTAGAAAGTGATCATGGAAATGCAAGTAAACTAGAACTTGTAACGGGGTGGATACTGGGGAAATGTAAGGCCCCCGGTTAGGCCCAATTTGTCCCAACTTACCAACCTTAAGTGTGCAGTCCCACGATGCGGCCGGGAATCACTTTTATTCCCGTGCAATGCCGTTAACAACGTCAAACACCTCGTTTGACTTAGATACCGTGTGTTGGGCCCTATGCCCAAAATTGCCAACTAGGATAAACACCGGAGAGGGCGGTATTATCGTGGGATAGGACTGTAACCGGTAAAACACTATCAACAATCGATATTTTATGTTAATCGGCGAGAAAGATCGTCTCGCCAAGTCGATTTATTAAATAAACAATTAAAAACCCCCGAGGTCAGCGCGAAAACAATTAGTTAAAACCTATTAACCGACGAGTTATGAGCAACCGATTCGGGAATGATCGGCTGCTTAACCTGATCGCTATACGTCACGCCGTGCTCGGTCAGACTGAAACGCGCGCGTTCCTCCCCTCGTCTCTAAACTCTAAACTATATACCTGAAAAGGTTCAGCAGCTGTTCGAAATAATATTTTGCTTTCATAGAAGCGTCTTTTGAACCTTAGTATGTGTCATCGGTATATAATCTGTGTGTACCTGCTTCCTATAGAGCTGTTTGTGGCGTAACGTTTAGTTCTGCTCTGACTATTGACGAGTGCGCTTCAATATAATCATGTCTAGTTATCCGAAAAGTGACAAATCGAGTAGTAATCGTGCTGCAAAACCACGGAAACGAAAATTCCATGGTAATCAATTCACAACAGAATCAGACGATACAGAGTGCAATACAAGTAGTACTGAGAGAAAATTAGCCACCGCTAGCACCGAGAACATCATTGTGCATCCAACTCACTGCTATCGAATAATCGATTTGTCATAGTATTTTTTGCAATTTCTGATATCGTAATTTGCAGATCTTGCAAACAAAATGTACAATTTTCAGAGAGCGGACATCGAGGCTTAGGTTTCAAAATTGTATTATTGTGTATGTGTGGTCATAGAGAATAAATTTAGGACCGTTTATAAACACTGGATTCGAAATAAATAGACGAATTGTTTTTATTATGAGGCTTTTCGGTGTTGGACGAGAAAGTAACAATGTGTTTTGTGGACTTATGGATATATGTTAAGGTCTACCAAAATCAACGTATGATCAAATTGTGCAGCATTTATATACAGCGTCAAAATCAATGTTCAAAAGCGTTTGTGAAAAAGCTGTCAAAGAAGAGAAAGAAAAAAATATAGAACATGATAGATCTGCTGACTGTTTGAAAGTTTCTGGCGATGGATCCTGGAAAAACCGAGGTTTTTCTTCATTGTTTGGTGTTACAACTCTCATTGCATATTAAACTGGCAAAGTAGTCGACCTTATTGTAAAAAGTGCATATTGTCATTCATGTGCTTTACAAAAGAATATATTAGACGAAGAAGAATTTGAAGAATGGTATAATAATCATAAAGAATCATGCTCTTCAAATCACGATGGTTCAGCAGGGTAGATGGAGGTAGATTCAATTGTGGAGATGTTTTTGAGATCTGTTGAAAATTTTGGAGTAAAGTATACGAATTACATCGGCGACGGTGATTCGAAAACTTTCAATGGTATTGTAAAAATAAATCCATATGGAAATGATTACCCTGTGACCAAAAACGAGTGCCTGGGGCACGTACAAAAGCGCATGAGTACTCGACTCCGAAATAAAAGGAAGGAAGGGAAGCTTGGAGGAAAAAGCGTCTAACAGAAAGTCTCATCAAAAAGTTGACAATATATTATGGTTTAGCAATTCGAAGGAATATTCATTCTGTCCAAAATATGAAAAAGGCTGTAATGGCAACGCTGGATCATTATTTTTCAACTGATGAATCTCCTCGTCAAGAGAATTGTCCGACAGACACTGACAGTTGGTGTGAATGGCGCAAAGCCGAAGCTACGAATCGTCTTGCATCCTTCAAACATTCTGCTCGGTTGATTGACGAAAAGTGGAGAAACCTATTTATCCAATCTACGAAAAACTTTCGAATGACGATCTCATGACGCGATGCTTAGGTGGATACACGCAAAATTCGAACGAATCGTTCAACTCCACCGTCTGGCGTATAACTCCGAAACATCTCAATTCTGGTCAAAAATCGTAGAAATTGCTGCGTATATGGCTGCAGCAATGTTCAATGAAGGATATTCAGCAGTTTTGTATACCATGCAATTACTCAATTTGAAAATTGGCCAGAATGTAAAATGTTTGCGGATAATGTCGACATACAACGGATAGAACGAGAAAGACGACGTTTTACTCTTTCCAGTAAGGAAGCTCGTACGGCCCGTAGACTTGAACAACTTTAACAAAATGAGTTGCATGAGGAAGCTCAAGATCTATTGTATGGCGTAGGAATAGCTGAGTAGCGAATTATTGCCGTAAGTAGTCGAAAATTAAAATTTTTCCAGTTTATAAAATTTAAAGCGTTTTTTTCTCGAGTTTTCGTTTTCCACTTTTTCTAAACTGGCGGGTGTGTTTGCAAAAAAAAAAATAAATAAGCTATCGTAACGATCCGAAGTTTTTTAGCTTCAGTTTTATCTACTCTTCAATATGAACCAAAAAGGTTTTGGAAATAAATTTCTAAAAGACTTTTCAGCACATTGAAGAGATTTTTTTTCTCGTAAAAAGCACTTTTTGCTTCAAATTCGGAAAAAAATTTCAAATTTCACAATTTCTTCGGATTTTTCTTGGTTCAAATAGAAAATATATGTATGAAAATGAATTTTTTTTTGGCTTTCTGTTTCAGATCAAGATTAAGAGCTCTATCACTCCCGCCAATAGAAGACTCGGATTACGGATCGCCCAACAAATGTGCCTAATAATCGGCTGCATTTTGATATTTCCTTTAAAAAAATTTTTTTATAATGTTCAATTATATAATAAAATATTCCTGAAAGTTCTCGGGAGTTGGTTATTTTTTTCTATCTTAAAAAAATTCCCTAAAAATGGTATTTTTAGGCTTTCCAAAGCAGAATACCCCCTTAAGCTTAGCACTTCAAAAAACTATACTGATACATTTTAACGATGGTAAAATACCACCTGGCGAGACTTCAATATCAATAATAGGTAATGTTCGTACCAAATTTTAATGCAATCAAGAAATTCATGTACCGCTCTGACTAAATGAGCACTTCATGCCATCAACGCTACATGACTTTTTTGATTGCATTAAAATTTTGTACGAACATTACCAACAGTAATTTTAAATATTGGACATACTAAAATACTAAATTACAAATGTTTTTAAGTATATTTGGGGAATTCGTAATTTAGAATCTTATTAAGAGTTTAACATGACATTATATGATTTTTACCAACAGTTTTAATATTTGAAACCAAAAGAATATATCAGAATTCTAATGCACTGCTAGATACTCTTAGCGGTACATGAGTTGCTTGATTGCATTAAAATTTTGTACGAACATTACCTCCAGCAATTATAACTATTGGACATACTTAAATACTAAATTACAAATGCTTTAGAGTATATTTAGAGAATTTGCAATTTAGAATTTTATTAAGAGTTTAACATGATATTACCATGACAATGTATGATTTTTAGCACCAGTTTCAATATTTGAAATTAAAGGAATATATGAAAATTCTAATGCACTGCTAGCACTCCTAGTGCTACAAGAGATTCTTGATTGAATTAAAATTTTGCACAAACATTTTGCAAATTAAATGTAATAACTTTAATAAAAATAATGGAAGAAAAAGTTGAAAATATTAATACTGTATTATATTTTTGGCATTGTTTATTATGATTCAATATTTATATAATTAATAATAGTATGGATTAAACATTTTGTTTGTATTAATCATAAATCGCTTAAGCTATAATACGTATAAGAGAATTTTATTTATATTTCTATCAGCTTAAGGAGGTGGTACATCTGATTGGTTACCGACGGAGCAAAAGATCTTTATTGTTACAATTATTTAACAAAATGCGCTATTTTATGCAAATCCCAAATACAGAAGCACTAGGTAATTCAATAATTTATCGATCTATAAAGTTACAGGCCAATACATGAAGGACACCTTAGAAAATTTCTGCACGGAAAAGTACGGAAAATCATGTATTTTCGGTGCAGAAATTTTGTAAGGTGTCCTTGATGTATGATCCTATAACTTTATAGATCGATTAATTATTCAATTATCTAGTGCCTCTGTATTTGGGATTCAAATAGAATAGCGTATTTTATTAAATAATTGTAATAATTAAGATTTTTTGCTCCGTCAGTAACCAGTCAGATGTACCACTCCCATAATTTCTCAATGTATTTTTTCGATGAATTTAGTATCGCATGTATAGTGTTCGCTCTACACCGTCTTTTCTGATGTAGAGTACCTTACATCTTAGTTTTCGCCAACATCTTAAAACGCGGTGATCGGGCACTTGTTTTTCAAAGTAACGCGCATGCGTTTTAACGATGAATTTAATCACACGGGTACAGTGTTCACTATGCACTGTCTTTTACAGAGAAAAAGTCTCGCAGTGTAATAATAGTACTAGTGGAATAGTGGATAAAGCGCGCTACGCACGTCGTAGTTTTATGGATGGATATTATGGATGGATATTCGTATTCGTATAGGCAAATGGGAATATGTATTTGTTACGAAGCCAACAAAGTTATTTTAATCGTATAGGCAGTGAAGATATATTTATTGGTATAAGTGGGCGTAAATTCGAACTAAACAGTTACAGTATTAACAATTCGACGAATAATGTATTAATTGCATTTTAAATATTAGATTATATTTTCCAGTCTAATCTACGTTCTTGTCTAAGACGAGATTTTTTTTTATCATTCATATTATTAACAATAATAAATTTAAATAATAAACAGAATAGTTTCATACGGAAGAAAAATTATTTTCATTTTTTTATATCGTCGTGATTTACGAAGACCAGCCCATCTGAATGCTTTATAAAATGTAAACGTGCTAGTCTTCTTAAATACGACGATATAATTCTTCAGCAAAAATTATTTTACGAAACCGCGAAAATATTTAGATAAAAATTTTCTAATAAGAAATGCCGAGAGTTATTGAAAGGGTATTAGGTGATAAAAATTTTTAGAGATTAAGGTGCTGACACGATTTTTAGTGAAACAAAGTTGACAATTTAATTGGAACCTTCTTGAAAAAACATTTGAATTGGAACCTTATTGAAAATAATTTGAATTGGAACCTTTTTGAAATAAACATATGAATTGGAACCTTTTTGAAACGAAAATGTCAATTGGAACCTTTTTGAAACAAAAATTTGAATTGGAACCTTTTTGAAACAAAAATTTGAATTGGAACCTTTTCAAAACGAAAATTTGAATTGGAACCTTTTTGAATACAAAATTTGAATTGGAACCTTTTTGAAACAAAAATTTGAATTGGAACCTTCTTGCACTAAGGCGATGATATAAGGTCTGAAAAAGCTTAAAAAAAAAGGATGTAACAAAAATGAAGTTGACATACTATTTGAAGTTTCTTCGTACCCTAGCTGTATATTTAGAAAGTGATCATGGAAATGCAAGTAAACTAGAACTTGTAACGGGGTGGATACTGGGGAAATGTAAGGCCCCCGGTTAGGCCCAATTTGTCCCAACTTACCAACCTTAAGTGTGCAGTCCCACGATGCGGCCGGGAATCACTTTTATTCCCGTGCAATGCCGTTAACAACGTCAAACACCTCGTTTGACTTAGATACCGTGTGTTGGGCCCTATGCCCAAAATTGCCAACTAGGATAAACACCGGAGAGGGCGGTATTATCGTGGGATAGGACTGTAACCGGTAAAACACTATCAACAATCGATATTTTATGTTAATCGGCGAGAAAGATCGTCTCGCCAAGTCGATTTATTAAATAAACAATTAAAAACCCCCGAGGTCAGCGCGAAAACAATTAGTTAAAACCTATTAACCGACGAGTTATGAGCAACCGATTCGGGAATGATCGGCTGCTTAACCTGATCGCTATACGTCACGCCGTGCTCGGTCAGACTGAAACGCGCGCGTTCCTCCCCTCGTCTCTAAACTCTAAACTATATACCTGAAAAGGTTCAGCAGCTGTTCGAAATAATATTTTGCTTTCATAGAAGCGTCTTTTGAACCTTAGTATGTGTCATCGGTATATAATCTGTGTGTACCTGCTTCCTATAGAGCTGTTTGTGGCGTAACGTTTAGTTCTGCTCTGACTATTGACGAGTGCGCTTCAATATAATCATGTCTAGTTATCCGAAAAGTGACAAATCGAGTAGTAATCGTGCTGCAAAACCACGGAAACGAAAATTCCATGGTAATCAATTCACAACAGAATCAGACGATACAGAGTGCAATACAAGTAGTACTGAGAGAAAATTAGCCACCGCTAGCACCGAGAACATCATTGTGCATCCAACTCACTGCTATCGAATAATCGATTTTGTCATAGTATTTTTTGCAATTTCTGATATCGTAATTTGCAGATCTTGCAAACAAAATGTACAATTTTCAGAGAGCGGACATCGAGGCTTAGGTTTCAAAATTGTATTATTGTGTATGTGTGGTCATAGAGAATAAATTTAGGACCGTTTATAAACACTGGATTCGAAATAAATAGACGAATTGTTTTTATTATGAGGCTTTTCGGTGTTGGACGAGAAAGTAACAATGTGTTTTGTGGACTTATGGATATATGTTAAGGTCTACCAAAATCAACGTATGATCAAATTGTGCAGCATTTATATACAGCGTCAAAATCAATGTTCAAAAGCGTTTGTGAAAAAGCTGTCAAAGAAGAGAAAGAAAAAAATATAGAACATGATAGATCTGCTGACTGTTTGAAAGTTTCTGGCGATGGATCCTGGAAAAACCGAGGTTTTTCTTCATTGTTTGGTGTTACAACTCTCATTGCATATTAAACTGGCAAAGTAGTCGACCTTATTGTAAAAAGTGCATATTGTCATTCATGTGCTTTACAAAAGAATATATTAGACGAAGAAGAATTTGAAGAATGGTATAATAATCATAAAGAATCATGCTCTTCAAATCACGATGGTTCAGCAGGGTAGATGGAGGTAGATTCAATTGTGGAGATGTTTTTGAGATCTGTTGAAAATTTTGGAGTAAAGTATACGAATTACATCGGCGACGGTGATTCGAAAACTTTCAATGGTATTGTAAAAATAAATCCATATGGAAATGATTACCCTGTGACCAAAAACGAGTGCCTGGGGCACGTACAAAAGCGCATGAGTACTCGACTCCGAAATAAAAGGAAGGAAGGGAAGCTTGGAGGAAAAAAGCGTCTAACAGAAAGTCTCATCAAAAAGTTGACAATATATTATGGTTTAGCAATTCGAAGGAATATTCATTCTGTCCAAAATATGAAAAAGGCTGTAATGGCAACGCTGGATCATTATTTTTCAACTGATGAATCTCCTCGTCAAGAGAATTGTCCGACAGACACTGACAGTTGGTGTGAATGGCGCAAAGCCGAAGCTACGAATCGTCTTGCATCCTTCAAACATTCTGCTCGGTTGATTGACGAAAAAGTGGAGAAACCTATTTATCCAATCTACGAAAAACTTTCGAATGACGATCTCATGACGCGATGCTTAGGTGGATACACGCAAAATTCGAACGAATCGTTCAACTCCACCGTCTGGCGTATAACTCCGAAACATCTCAATTCTGGTCAAAAAATCGTAGAAATTGCTGCGTATATGGCTGCAGCAATGTTCAATGAAGGATATTCAGCAGTTTTGTATACCATGCAATTACTCAATTTGAAAATTGGCCAGAATGTAAAATGTTTGCGGATAATGTCGACATACAACGGATAGAACGAGAAAGACGACGTTTTACTCTTTCCAGTAAGGAAGCTCGTACGGCCCGTAGACTTGAACAACTTTAACAAAATGAGTTGCATGAGGAAGCTCAAGATCTATTGTATGGCGTAGGAATAGCTGAGTAGCGAATTATTGCCGTAAGTAGTCGAAAATTAAAATTTTTCCAGTTTATAAAATTTAAAGCGTTTTTTCTCGAGTTTTCGTTTTCCACTTTTTCTAAACTGGCGGGTGTGTTTGCAAAAAAAAAAATAAATAAGCTATCGTAACGATCCGAAGTTTTTTAGCTTCAGTTTTATCTACTCTTCAATATGAACCAAAAAGGTTTTTGGAAATAAATTTCTAAAAGACTTTTTCAGCACATTGAAGAGATTTTTTTTCTCGTAAAAAGCACTTTTTGCTTCAAATTCGGAAAAAATTTCAAATTTCACAATTTCTTCGGATTTTTCTTGGTTCAAATAGAAAATATATGTATGAAAATGAAATTTTTTTTTGGCTTTCTGTTTCAGATCAAGATTAAGAGCTCTATCACTCCCGCCAATAGAAAACTCGGATTACGGATCGCCCAACAAATGTGCCTAATAATCGGCTGCATTTTGATATTTTCCTTTAAAAAAATTTTTTTTTTAAGTTTTTACGTTTTTGAAACAAAAATTTGAATTGGAACCTTTTCAAAACGAAAATTTGAATTGGAACCTTTTTGAATACAAAATTTGAATTGGAACCTTTTTGAAACAAAAATTTGAATTGGAACCTTCTTGCACTAAGGCGATGATATAAGGTCTGAAAAAGCTTAAAAAAAAGGATGTAACAAAAATGAAGTTGACATACTATTTGAAGTTTCTTCGTACCCTAGCTGTATATTTAGAAAGTGATCATGGAAATGCAAGTAAACTAGAACTTGTAACGGGGTGGATACTGGGGAAATGTAAGGCCCCCGGTTAGGCCCAATTTGTCCCAACTTACCAACCTTAAGTGTGCAGTCCCACGATGCGGCCGGGAATCACTTTTATTCCCGTGCAATGCCGTTAACAACGTCAAACACCTCGTTTGACTTAGATACCGTGTGTTGGGCCCTATGCCCAAAATTGCCAACTAGGATAAACACCGGAGAGGGCGGTATTATCGTGGGATAGGACTGTAACCGGTAAAACACTATCAACAATCGATATTTTATGTTAATCGGCGAGAAAGATCGTCTCGCCAAGTCGATTTATTAAATAAACAATTAAAAACCCCCGAGGTCAGCGCGAAAACAATTAGTTAAAACCTATTAACCGACGAGTTATGAGCAACCGATTCGGGAATGATCGGCTGCTTAACCTGATCGCTATACGTCACGCCGTGTGACGTATGTATCTCTGACGTAGGTAGCTCTGACATAGAAGCTTCCTACGTCACGCGCGCCTTCTCTCGTGAAGTGGCTTCCGCGAACCACCGACCTGTCTACCCGGGCGGGATTTGTCACGAGAGGGGGGAAAAGAGGAACGCTTCCTCACCTGGACCGTACGAAGAAAATCTGGGTACAAAATACTAACTAGACACGTGGGTCTAAAAGTGGTGCACCACTTACTGCGAATCTAGATATCTCGTCTAGGCGGGAAAAGGCTGGGCTACGGAGAGAGAGCTTGTACTCGTGAATCTCGCTCTCTCTCACTCCAACTGTCGGAAAGGCTGGCTACTCCTTGCTTCCTTTTCTCACTCCCTGTGAGACGTGCTGCTCCGCACGCCGACATGGAGATTGGTGGGGAGAAGGGTCTCTCTCAAAAATTAGAATTGTAATAATAGTATGCAGAATTATTATTTTGCATATACATTTATGTTCTAATAATAAATTAAAAATGTATTTATAGATGTTAAATTTTAGATATTATTCTAATATTCTGAATATCAATGTATTGAAGAGAAAAGTGTTGTTCCTCAAATATTTCAAAAATTAAAAAAAAAAATATTTGGCAAGAAAGAAGTAATAGGAAACACATTTTTGAAAGAAGAGGTAACGTAATGTAAGAAAAATACATATATACATAATTTACATATGGGCTATTTCACGTCAAGTGGTACGATGAAAATTTTAAATCGCTCCAAAATTTGAGAACAGGCTGGAAATATTTTCAAGAAGATAGAAAAAAAATTTTAGGTGTTAAAAATAATTTGTCTAAGAGTTATTCCACCATAAAAAATGGAAATTTTTCAATTTTCTAAATTTTTTTAAATTATAAATTTTTTTAGAAAATTGAAAAATTTCCATTTTTCATGGTGGAATAACTCTTAGACGAATTATTTTTAACACCTAAAATTTTTTTTCTATCTTCTTGAAAATATTTCCAGCCTGTTCTCAAATTTTGGAGCGATTTAAAATTTTCATCGTACCACTTGACGTGAAATAGCCCATATGTTTATATAAAACCATATAGTTTATTTGTTTTACATTAATGTTCCTTCTAAAGAATATTTGGTAAAACAATATTAATGGGACGTATATTTTATAAGTAAATGTGATAAAATATGGTACAATTTAAATTAGTCTATATGAAACAATATAATTAATTTATTTATTCGATATAGAGCAGCATTCATGTATATTGTTTAAATTTGTTAATTTTTGAAGAAATTGATTTGTATGAAGCTTTGTTTTTTTATTATGCGGCTGGTGGAATGGTTGCTGGAGCATTATATAAATTTAATTTAGATCCCAAAATGTGTTATCGGGTGCCTTCTTTGGTAGTACCTATATTTAGAGTAGTGTATGGTACCTATATGTATGTGCTTTATGTTTAAATTGATGAATTTGTCAAGTGAAAAACTCAGTGAACAAAGTCATAAATTGAAATATGTACATGAAGAGTGAATTATTAACTTCTATTTTAAATTACAATGTTATTAATAACATGTAAACGTTAATAATTTCTTTTTTTTTATTAATTAAATAAATTAAGAAAAATTAAGAAAAAAGTAATTATAATATTTGAAAAGACAAATATATTTAAGTATTATAAAATCAATATATTCTTAGAATTCGCGGACACTATAAATTCATTATGTTTATTTAACGTTCAAGTCCAAATTTTTCAAGTTTATAAACAAAGTTTTTTGTTCAATTTTATTTAAAAATTTTAATTAAATTTTAATTTAAAATTTTAGAAAAATTTGGACATAATGAAAACATGTTTTACAGGGTTTGACGTTTAAATTATTTTCAAATTTTATTTTTGTGTGTGGTAAATATTTTTTACTGTTTTATATTTTTTTATATCAAATTTTGTTATAAAAATATTAGTTTTTTTTTAATAAATAAAATTTTTTATTATAATTATTTTTTTTATTCGATTTTTTGTATTAAAAAATAAATAAAAAAACAAAATTGTTATAAATAAATATTTTTGGATAAAAATAAAAAAAATTTGAAATTCAAATTTGGATACGGGACGCGGGTTACATAAAATGCGATATACATTATACTTATGTGTATGTGATGGCGCTGATGGCACTATTTAAACGGACAATAAATATAACGTATAGTTAGTTTATTTATTTTATTGTGTATATAAAATTATGTATATACATTATGTACACATAGTTTTTATATGATTTTCATGAAGTTTTACTGTATGATATTAGTTATTCTAATATAAAGTTAAGTCAGTTAAGTGAGCATTACAAAATAGCAGAAGCTCTTGTCCAGTATTTGTCCAATGTTGGCAGTGTTCGAAAATAATAGTATAACTATTTTTGGATGGTAAATAATTTTTATTTATTATCCAGTTAATTTATTTATTGTATAAGATTTATATTTTATTTATTTTTGAATATATTAAGTTGCCGTAAGTTGTCAATAACTATAAGTAATATTTATTTTTTTACATTTTATTTATGTTTTAAATTGTAGAATACATTATAATTAAATTTGAAGATAATTTATATAAGATAATTATGAATTATAGGAGTAATTCACCTACTAGTCAATTTTAATACAAGAGTAACAATGGTAGTGAGTGGAACAATAATGGTTCAATTCAACAATAACCACGAGCCTCTTGTTTTGTATTGGGATAGTTTTGGCAATGTTTAATCTTTCTCAAGGTTGATCTGGTATACATTAATGGTTTGTAACATTTTATTATTACATTTTTTAATTTATTATAAATTACATTAAGTTTGCATTTAATGTTGTATTTATTATTTTACTATTAAAGTTCTTATTATGTAATAATAAATACAATAATTTAAAAGAATGGCACTTATAATTATTAAGACCGAGAACATATTCAGGGTAAATATATAAATTACATAGATATTAATTTTGAAATAAGCTTATAAAATTTATAATTTAAGCAGAGTATAATTTTTATTTAACATATATAACAATCGTTAAATTATGTAATTATGCAATATTAATTAAAGTGTTTTTCGAACATCATTAAGATTTTCAATCCATTAATTGATGTTTAATGTGTTATCTTCTAACAACTTTTATTACTTAATGTGATAGTTTTTATATTTTTGAATATTTAGCTTCATTTTCTATTACAATAATAATAGTTTTTTCTTTTTATTTTATATTTACAGAAGTAGTGCTGATACAAGTTCAAACGAAGGTTTCTTAGCTAGTATAGTTACGGTGGTGCTCCGCAATCATTGCCAACGTTCCAACATCCTAATCATTCGTTTTTGAAAGTAATTTCACTCAACAAGTGCATCATTAAGGGTCATTCACGTAGTTTAAAAGGTAAGATATTAAAAAACCTTGAATTTACTTTTTGTAACTAAGTTATAAATTCTTGATGTGATGATGATTATTATAATATGTTTTCTTTTCTTAGCTAAAGAAATCATGTTGATATTAATCATGTTGTTATATTAATTATTTATAAAATTTACATAAAGTCGTTCACTTTAGAATTCATGGAATCTCTTTTTATTTCAGAGCTTAAACAACTTGGTACAGAGAAGTTACAAGAGGTGAAAACACTCTTTCAATTTTGGTCATTTTTCTTAAAGGAGACTTTCAATTGCACTATGTGAAGGATATTGTTATGGGTTTAAGTGTCTCTTTTGATTTTATAATTACGGTATAGAACAAAAATTCAGACCACAACTTTATAAAGATTTTCAAGTGGAAATTGAAAAATTATAAAAGTGGTAAGTGCATTTATCTACATAAGATATATATTTAGAATTTTTAGATAGAAATTGCATTTTACGGTACAAATAAAATATATACTTTGAAATTGTTATATTAAAATATATTTTTAAAAAATCTTACGATAGATTACAATGTAATTGTCTATTAACAGGTATATTATTTTATACATACATATATTATTTTTTTAGAAAGAAAATTATGGCTTAAACATTTTTGGAGAAGGAGAAGGAGAGTATAAAACATTTGTTTAACTTGTCCTTTGTACATCAAAAGTATTGTAATGTAAGTTTTTATTATAGCATAAAAAAAAATAATTTTTTACTTTTTGTAAAATAATTGTAAAATAATTTATTTATTTTAAAGATGAGTATGAAAGTGTAGTGCATTTAAATGATGAAGTCATACTAGTTGGGTACCTGAATTTCAAAAAAGTACGCCTTCAAAACAAAAATGTTAGATAGGAATCATTTTTAGTAACAATGATAATAATTTCAATATTTATTTTTCATTTTTTACATAAATATAATTAATTTTAGAATGGTGTACAAAATTTGACACTTCAAGAAAGACTGAAAAATTGGCGGCTGAGGCGTCACTTGACTATATTTCTGAAATACTTGGACCAGATTTACAAGATGGTAGCAATTTATCTGATGTCGAAAATGATGAACCGGAGAAAGATATTAAAGACTTACATACAACAAATACTGATAAAAGAAAATGATATTACATCAACAATAATTATACAATAGAAGCAAACTTTTTAACGTTTTTTCATATTTTTTTCATTACTTTAACCGATTTTCTATGTTTATCTTCGAAAATATTGTTTTGAGCGTTAAGCGTATAATAGAAAAAAGGTTTATTATTTTAATAGGAACATTTTGTTTCTTAAAAGTTTTTCAGTAAAAACAATACATTTCGTTTTATTGCGAAAATACGTGTTTTTTTGTGCTTTTTTCATTATTTTGACCGATTTTCTATGTTTATCTTCGAAAATATTGTTTTGAGCGTTAAGCGTATAATAGAAAAAAGGTTTATTATTTTAAGACGAACATTTCCTTCATTAAAAGTTTTTCAGTAAAAACAATACATCTCGTTTTATTGCGAAAAAACGTGTTTTTTTGTGCTTTTTTCATTATTTTATCTTCGAAAAGATTGTTTTGAGCGTTAAGTGTACAAAAGGAAAAAGTTTTATAATTTTGTGACGAATATTTTGTCTATTTACGCTTTTTATATAAAAATGATACATTTCAATTTATAACGAAAAAACGTGCTTTTTTGTAGATTTTTAATGATTCTAATCGTTTTTATATTGTTACCTTCAAAAAAACAGTTTTGATCATGAAGTGTTCAATGGGAAAAAGTTTTGTAATTTTGTGACGAATATTTTGTCTATTTACACTTTTTATATAAAAATGATACATTTCAATTTATAACGAAAAAACGTGCTTTTTTGTACATTTTTAATGATTTTCAATGTTTTTATGTACGTATCTTTAAAAATATTGCTCGAATCACAAGGTGTTGTATAGAAAAAAGTTTTATAATTTTAAGACGAAAATTTTGTCTAAATTCATTATGTACGTAAGAACAGTATTTTTGGAGATAATATGCATAAACCAATTTTACGAAATTGTAAAACGCTCCATAACTCCCACAATTTATGAGCGATATATCTGAAAATAGGACCACAGAGTTCTATAATTATAACAAATATACCCTGTAAATTTCAGCTCAATCGATTAAAAATTAGCAGAGTTATTTGGGTCACAGGATTTCATACATACACACATCCATACATTTATTTTTATACAAAATATACATATTTTTATGTCAAAATATATAATTTTTTGAGGTATCACATATTTTGCGATGATGAAAATATAAGGCACTTCCGTGTAACGATCGTGCCTAAAAAGAGAAGTTTCCTTTTTATCAGTTTTGTGGAAATTAATTAAAATTTTTTATAGAGTTTAAGCAAAATATATAAAAGTTTAATTAAAAAAAATGCAATGTATGGTATGGTAAAAAATACTTGTCGATAATTCCACTTTGATTTCAGTACCTTCTATTGCAGAAACTTTATGGAGTTTAAGCAAAAAAAATATATAATATTTAATTAAAATTACTTGTCGATATTTGATTGCAGTACCTTCTATTGCAGAAACTTTTTATGGAGTTTAAGCAAAATATAAGTAGAAATAGGATGGGAGTAATAATTAAAGATTTTTTTATCAGATAACATTTTTGAAAGTGTGATTGGAAACCATGCTTGCGAATGTTAACACCTTCGTAGAAGGTGTTTTATTAAGTATAATGTCTAAAGGCACAAATTCAACGTGGAATATTTAATAAATAAATAAAAAATTTCTGTTGATATCTATAAAATACTTGCCCTTGCTATTTTGATTTCAGTACTTTCAATTGCAGAAACGTTTTATGGAGCTTAATATTATACACACACCAATATATATATATGTACACACATAGGCGCAAGCACGCACGCACCATTGCGCTAAATCTAGGGAGTAGATAAGATAATGAGTCCTGTTTTGTTTGTTGTATCTCGGCAGTGTTAAAGTGCTTTTGCGCCCGCCGGTTGCTAAAGGGATACTTTAGGCCCTATTTTTAGGGCGCAAAAACGCGAAATTCGTGGATGTTAAAAAAAAAAAAATTTTGCTTCTAGACATTCTGACGTAAGATTTTCTGCTGTCAGAATCCCTTGTCAAAATTTTGGCCAGATTTAAAGCAAAAATGATGAGACCCATATAAACAAAAAAACACCGAAATTTGAGAAAAAAATTTGTTCTCGAGTTTTTTAGAATTTTATCGCTAATATAACGTATGCTTTAAAAAATATAATGTACTCAAAATGTGAAGAAAAGCGAAGAGAATAGTTGCACTTTAAACCAGTAACTTTTAGTGAAAAAAATTTTGTATCTACCTTATAGTCTGCAAATAACGCCTGAAATGTACGAAAATTTACGATTTGTTACTTTTTTGATACATTTACGATGGCCATATAGATCCGACCATGTATAAAATATATGGTAAGATATTTATGTTTATCAAAGAAGCTATATTATATAAGTTATTTTGTTGATTCAAGGTTATTTATTCGATAAATTGCATTGTAAAGTCGCTAAAAAATTTGTACGCTTCAGTGCAGAAGTAAAATATTTTTTTCGTGTTGTTGCTATAAACTATGTTCAAAAAAATTTTTTTGCTTTACCTATTGATTAATGAAATCCATCTATTTTTAATTTATATTTTGTGATTATTAAAACTTAAAAATTTCTTAGCAATAAATGTCTTAGTCTGAATGTTTTAACAATATACCCAAAATTTTCCTGATTTTTAAATTGCTTAGTTAAAATTACAATATTTGCGTTGAAAGTTTATGACTTATTTACTAATAATTAGGATCTAAAAAATGTTTACTCAATTATTATTAAAAAAATGATTATTTCTTAAAAAATCAAAATGGTATGCCCTTGCTTTTGTTCTAAGTTACCTGTATGAATTCTTTTAGATTTTTATTTAATATATTAATTATAATATTTATGTTGAAAGGTGTAGATCCGTGTAATTTGGATCTGACATTTCGTTCAGGAAAATTCAGACAAATTAAAAAGTTTCTTCACACACTCTTAACTCCAAAGTGTAAAAACTGAACTTTAAATAAGTAGTTTGTTGACTTTACTACTCTTTAAGTAACGTTAAAAATCCCAAAACAACACCTTTTAAACGACTAAACAACTAAAATTACTCTTTGAACAGTGCAAAATATAAAAATTACTCTTATTTACAATAGGGTAAAAAGTAAAAATTGCAGTCCTTTAAAGTAAGAAGAAAGTGGAACTATTGCTCTATTGAAAAGTATAAACTAATATAATCTGAATGGACTTTCCAGTTACTCGAGTTAATATTGTACTATTTATTACCAATAACTGGAGTTATAGTGAATTTCATGATGTTTAAACAATTATTAATTTATATCCAATATACTGGAGTCACTGAGAAGTCTATTGAGACTATACGCAAGCTATTTTATATATGTAAAGTTTCTATTTTACTTCATGAATATATGCTCTCAAGAGACTTTGTGGCAAACAAATAAAAGTAAAACAAACCAATTGATAACAATTCATCACATATGATGGCTTGCGTATATTCAGAATGGACTTCTTAGTTACTCGAGTAATATAATAATTATACTATTCATTTTCAATGACTGAAGCTGTAGTGAATTTCATCATGTTCAAACAAAATCTTGTAACATGTATGCCCTATCTACATAACTTTTGGTTTTATCGGTTTCATCATAAAACATTTTAGTAAATTCTGGATTTCCAATGGTATCCAAATTTTCATTTACACATTTGTGGACTTTGTGTGACTTTGACTGCAATGTGCAAAACATTGTATCGACAACCTTCCTATGATTATAAAAAATTAAAAAAATTAATTTTTAATCAGAATAATTCAGAAAATTTAAATTAATAAAAAATTTGACACAATAAATGATTGTTGAATACTTTATACTTTAATATAAAACTATAACCAAACAAAATGCATGTCAACAGAGAGTACTGAGATAACAGTAGCAGTATAATATAGCGCCCTCTCGCTGCCACTTCTAAACTATGTCCTGCCAATCGTTGGGACTTCTGTTACAGAAACTCTTGTACGCGTTCTTTGACCGACTGGCACGCAACGCTGTCTTTCTATATCACACATCTCCCATATCGCTATCTCTTTTCGCTTTCTATAGACACATAAGGGAGACGAAAAAAGGGAAGAAGCAAAAATCGAGAAAAGGAGTTCGGCAAGCAATATCTTTGGCATCGATTTTCTCAATTATGCGTGAATGAATTCGGACAAAACTTGTTGTACAGTGAGGGTTAGCAATAAGGAAATTAATGCGTGGCCAATAGCACAAAATAAATAAGTAATATCGAAGTAGTTAAAAAGTAAAAACCTGGGGGGGCTAGTTAGCTGTATATAATGACTCTCGCGCCTATACTTGCGTCAGGCGCTATCGCGCCTTTTGATATTAATAAGAGTTACGAGGTTTCCTGGATATTTCGATAATTTCTGAGGTATTTCAGGATAACTTCACTAATTACGAGATGTCCTGCATATTTCGGAGATTTCTAAGGTATTCCGGGATAACTTTACTAATTGTGGGTTTTACTTGATATTTCGGGAACTTTTGATTTTTTTCGGGATAACTTCACTAAATACGAGATTTCCTGGATGAATCGTGGATTTGTTGAGGTATTCCTGGTTATCACAACTAATTACGTGATTACCTGGATATTCGGGAATTTCTAAGGTATTCTGCGTTAACACCAGTAATTACGGAATTTCCTGCGCATATCGGAAATTCCAGAGGTATTCCGGGATAACTCTGCTAATACTAGATTGCTTGGATATTTCGGAAATTTCTCAGTTATTCCGAAATAGCTCCACTAATTATAGGATTACCTGGATATACGGGAATTTCTGAGGTATTCCAGGGGGTCATGGACATTTCTCCTAGAGGACAAATCTCCCACCAATCACAAGCGAGGATTTTAAAAAATTCCCACCAATCAGAAGGCGTTTGAAATAAGAATTGAACATCTCTGATGCTTTTAGTAATAACTCAAGCATTTACTTTAGTCAACACTTAAGAAGTTACTTAAGAATTAACCAAATTTTTTATATTTTGTATTTGGACTTGCTGCTCAAGTTCTTCTTAAGTTGAATCTTAAGTAATTACTTGGAAATTTTTAGTTTTTATTTTAGGCATTGCACTCGAACTTAAGTAAATACTTAAGATAGTACTTAAGTAAATACTTAAGTAAACTTATAATTGAAATTCTACAAGGAAAAGAAAGCATTCTGATTAGAAATGTTGCACATGAGGAATGACTAAGTAGCGAGGGCATGTTTAGGCTTCCCTATGTAGCCATTACTTGATACACAACGGCGCGCATTTCGGGTCCAAGTTAGATAATCAGACTTCCTTATTTGCCCATGACAAACTTCTAACGACGAAGCAGACGAATAAATAATACTACAATTTTTGTATTATATTAATTTTAATTAGTTCACCTATCCTAGTTATAACCTACAAATTAGATGTTCTTAACCTCAAACCATTATCCGCGCGGGGTGTCCTGTCCCCGTATGCGGCGCGTCCCCCGGGTGGCGGATGGGGGAATGCTCGTCACGCTTGCGTGAAGGGTAGAGGTGAAACAAAATAGCCTCCGTGGACCAAACAGTTGAAGAAGGATGATGAGCAAGCGAATGGAATACCCATATAAACAAAAAAACACCGAAATTTGAGAAAAAAATTTGTTCTCGAGTTTTTTAGAATTTTATCGCTAATATAACGTATGCTTTAAAAAATATAATGTACTCAAAATGTGAAGAAAAGCGAAGAGAATAGTTGCACTTTAAACCAGTAACTTTTAGTGAAAAAAATTTTGTATCTACCTTATAGTCTGCAAATAACGCCTGAAATGTACGAAAATTTACGATTTGTTACTTTTTTGATACATTTACGATGGCCATATAGATCCGACCATGTATAAAATATATGGTAAGATATTTATGTTTATCAAAGAAGCTATATTATATAAGTTATTTTGTTGATTCAAGGTTATTTATTCGATAAATTGCATTGTAAAGTCGCTAAAAAATTTGTACGCTTCAGTGCAGAATAGTAAAATATTTTTTTCGTGTTGTTGCTATAAACTATGTTCAAAAAAATTTTTTTGCTTTACCTATTGATTAATGAAATCCATCTATTTTTAATTTATATTTTGTGATTATTAAAACTTAAAAATTTCTTAGCAATAAATGTCTTAGTCTGAATGTTTTAACAATATACCCAAAATTTTCCTGATTTTTAAATTGCTTAGTTAAAATTACAATATTTGCGTTGAAAGTTTATGACTTATTTACTAATAATTAGGATCTAAAAAATGTTTACTCAATTATTATTAAAAAAATGATTATTTCTTAAAAAATCAAAATGGTATGCCCTTGCTTTTGTTCTAAGTTACCTGTATGAATTCTTTTAGATTTTTATTTAATATATTAATTATAATATTTATGTTGAAAGGTGTAGATCCGTGTAATTTGGATCTGACATTTCGTTCAGGAAAATTCAGACAAATTAAAAAGTTTCTTCACACACTCTTAACTCCAAAGTGTAAAAACTGAACTTTAAATAAGTAGTTTGTTGACTTTACTACTCTTTAAGTAACGTTAAAAATCCCAAAACAACACCTTTTAAACGACCTAAACAACTAAAATTACTCTTTGAACAGTGCAAAATATAAAAATTACTCTTATTTACAATAGGGTAAAAAGTAAAAATTGCAGTCCTTTAAAGTAAGAAGAAAGTGGAACTATTGCTCTATTGAAAAGTATAAACTAATATAATCTGAATGGACTTTCCAGTTACTCGAGTTAATATTGTACTATTTATTACCAATAACTGGAGTTATAGTGAATTTCATGATGTTTAAACAATTATTAATTTATATCCAATATACTGGAGTCACTGAGAAGTCTATTGAGACTATACGCAAGCTATTTTATATATGTAAAGTTTCTATTTTACTTCATGAATATATGCTCTCAAGAGACTTTGTGGCAAACAAATAAAAGTAAAACAAACCAATTGATAACAATTCATCACATATGATGGCTTGCGTATATTCAGAATGGACTTCTTAGTTACTCGAGTAATATAATAATTATACTATTCATTTTCAATGACTGAAGCTGTAGTGAATTTCATCATGTTCAAACAAAATCTTGTAACATGTATGCCCTATCTACATAACTTTTGGTTTTATCGGTTTCATCATAAAACATTTTAGTAAATTCTGGATTTCCAATGGTATCCAAATTTTCATTTACACATTTGTGGACTTTGTGTGACTTTGACTGCAATGTGCAAAACATTGTATCGACAACCTTCCTATGATTATAAAAAATTAAAAAAATTAATTTTTAATCAGAATAATTCAGAAAATTTAAATTAATAAAAATTTGACACAATAAATGATTGTTGAATACTTTATACTTTAATATAAAACTATAACCAAACAAAATGCATGTCAACAGAGAGTACTGAGATAACAGTAGCAGTATAATATAGCGCCCTCTCGCTGCCACTTCTAAACTATGTCCTGCCAATCGTTGGGACTTCTGTTACAGAAACTCTTGTACGCGTTCTTTGACCGACTGGCACGCAACGCTGTCTTTCTATATCACACATCTCCCATATCGCTATCTCTTTTCGCTTTCTATAGACACATAAGGGAGACGAAAAAAGGGAAGAAGCAAAAATCGAGAAAAGGAGTTCGGCAAGCAATATCTTTGGCATCGATTTTCTCAATTATGCGTGAATGAATTCGGACAAAACTTGTTGTACAGTGAGGGTTAGCAATAAGGAAATTAATGCGTGGCCAATAGCACAAAATAAATAAGTAATATCGAAGTAGTTAAAAAGTAAAAACCTGGGGGGGCTAGTTAGCTGTATATAATGACTCTCGCGCCTATACTTGCGTCAGGCGCTATCGCGCCTTTTGATATTAATAAGAGTTACGAGGTTTCCTGGATATTTCGATAATTTCTGAGGTATTTCAGGATAACTTCACTAATTACGAGATGTCCTGCATATTTCGGAGATTTCTAAGGTATTCCGGGATAACTTTACTAATTGTGGGTTTTACTTGATATTTCGGGAACTTTTGATTTTTTTCGGGATAACTTCACTAAATACGAGATTTCCTGGATGAATCGTGGATTTGTTGAGGTATTCCTGGTTATCACAACTAATTACGTGATTACCTGGATATTCGGGAATTTCTAAGGTATTCTGCGTTAACACCAGTAATTACGGAATTTCCTGCGCATATCGGAAATTCCAGAGGTATTCCGGGATAACTCTGCTAATACTAGATTGCTTGGATATTTCGGAAATTTCTCAGTTATTCCGAAATAGCTCCACTAATTATAGGATTACCTGGATATACGGGAATTTCTGAGGTATTCCAGGGGGTCATGGACATTTCTCCTAGAGGACAAATCTCCCACCAATCACAAGCGAGGATTTTAAAAAATTCCCACCAATCAGAAGGCGTTTGAAATAAAGAATTGAACATCTCTGATGCTTTTAGTAATAACTCAAGCATTTACTTTAGTCAACACTTAAGAAGTTACTTAAGAATTAACCAAATTTTTTATATTTTGTATTTGGACTTGCTGCTCAAGTTCTTCTTAAGTTGAATCTTAAGTAATTACTTGGAAATTTTTAGTTTTTATTTTAGGCATTGCACTCGAACTTAAGTAAATACTTAAGATAGTACTTAAGTAAATACTTAAGTAAACTTATAATTGAAATTCTACAAGGAAAAGAAAGCATTCTGATTAGAAATGTTGCACATGAGGAATGACTAAGTAGCGAGGGCATGTTTAGGCTTCCCTATGTAGCCATTACTTGATACACAACGGCGCGCATTTCGGGTCCAAGTTAGATAATCAGACTTCCTTATTTGCCCATGACAAACTTCTAACGACGAAGCAGACGAATAAATAATACTACAATTTTTGTATTATATTAATTTTAATTAGTTCACCTATCCTAGTTATAACCTACAAATTAGATGTTCTTAACCTCAAACCATTATCCGCGCGGGGTGTCCTGTCCCCGTATGCGGCGCGTCCCCCGGGTGGCGGATGGGGGAATGCTCGTCACGCTTGCGTGAAGGGTAGAGGTGAAACAAAATAGCCTCCGTGGACCAAACAGTTGAAGAAGGATGATGAGCAAGCGAATGGAATACCTATTACCCCAAGCGGGCAGCTCCAAACTAGGAGTCAATCCCGCCGTCGGTTCCGATCGGGTGAAAGCCCCGGTGGCCGGCGCTGGCCTCACGGATTTTGGGGGAGGCCACCAAGCGCTTCGTTCTACGAACACGTCAGAGGTGGGGCCCTCGAAAGAAAACCCCCAACAGCAGCCGTCGTTACAGATGTTGAGTGTTGCATCCGCAAACAGGTTAAGAAGCGGCAGCGTTACCAGCCTTGGTAGTGCCATCAGTGGCATCTCTGCCTATAGTAAGGAATCTCAAGAGGAGATCGAAATATTCCGCAAGGAATACGAGAAGGTAGAGAAGGCGCAGGAGGACATCGACTCAACTTACGACCATCTAAAGAACGAACTCCAGGCTATGTTGGCCGCTTGTGCAAAGCAGCCTAACATCTCCATGGTCGTCAAGACAGGGCTGAAGACCGTAGACACTCTTGTACAAGAGTTCTACGGGAAAACCAAAAAGATGTTTTCGGCAGTCGACGATTACAAGTGCCAAGTCGAGGATTATCGAGTTGGTCACGAGAATCGTCGGCGGCCTAAGAGAAGAGGCATTATAGCTAAAGCCGTCTTTACGGCTACAGCTAGAATGCAGGCTCAAAAGAGAAGTAGAGAGGGCCCCCAAAGCCCCCCTGAGGTCTCTAAGAGCCGCAAGAAGAAGAAGCCTCGGAAGGAGGTACCACCACGTGGCACGGACAAGGAGCAATCCAAGTCCGCGTCAGTGGCGGGGAAAAAGCCGACAGTCAAGTCGGGACAGGCGCCTCTTGATAGGAGAAAGCGCCAGATGGCGCCGGTATCCACCCTGGTGGTAACTGTCGCGAGGGACCGTACGTTCGCTGAAGTCTTGGGGAAGCTCCGAAAGGAAGTCAACCCGGACGACAGCGGCGCCCAGGTTCTGAGCGTACGGCCAACAGGGCGGGGAGATGTCCTGCTCCGGCTGGGCAAGAAGACGGACGCAACAGCATTCGCTGAGAAAGTCCGAACGGCTACTAAAGGGATGGGAGAAGTTAGGATCCGAGATCGAAGGGTGACCCTGGAGATCAGAGACCTGGACGCTCTCACAACGAGGGACGAAGTGGTAGCGGTCCTAGATAAAGTTCTCGCGTCTCCGCCTGAGAGCCGAGAGGTGAAGCTTTTGGGTCCCAACCGCAATCAACAGAAGACAGCCATCGTGAAGCTGGATCACGAGAGCGCTGACAGGCTGAAGTCGATGCGGCATCTCTGCGTCGGCTTCGTAAGCTGTCGCGTTCGGGGGATCGAGTCTTGGTCGAGAGGTGCTATCGGTGCCTAGACTTCGGCCACACGAAACGGAATTGTAAGGGAGTGGACAGGTCCTCGTCGTGCTACAAGTGCGGCGAGCCTGGACACAACCTTAAGAATTGCAAGAGCGCTCCCAAATGCTTTCTTTGTCCATCAAAGGATGCTGAGGGAGTGTCTCACGTGGCGGGGTCCGGAGCCTGTGCCACCTTTAGGCGCGCGCTCGATACCGCCCGAAAGGCCGCTTCACGATAAGTGGCAGTCTCAACGTGGGAGGATAGAATAAGGAACGGATGACGCATGTCACAAGACACGCCTCCCAGCTTGAAGTAATGTGAAAAACAGTTCCGGGCTGGGCAGGTGAAAGCGTTGGGTTTGGAGTTTTAGCCGGTAAGAATCCGGCACTGGCGACGAGTGCGGACCCTCGTCGTCGTCTTATGTAAGATTTCTCCAGTTTCCCACGAAAAAAAAAAAAAAAAAAAAAAAAAAAAAAACCTCAAACCATTATACTATTAAAATGACGTCGATAATATCAACATTTCAAAATTAATAAAACACCTTATTTTTAATATTTAACACATATACTTCCAACACCAAATCATTAAAATGATAAAAATACCCGCAACATCTGAAAATTAATAGAAACATACTTGTTGTAACGTTTAAAATATTAATGAAAAACTGGTTAAAACCTATAAATTAAATAAATAAATACTCTTAATCTCAAATCTTTAAAATCATTGATATACCGTAAAAAATATTACAGAATTAACAGAAACATTTTGGGTACAACCAATAATATAGATATGTCTAACCTCAAATCTTTAAAATTACTAAAATAACCTGAAAAAATATCGATATTAGAAAATTAGTAGAAACAAACTTATTATAACCTGTAAAATTACTAAAAACGGTCTGATTATAACCCATAAAATATATACTCATAACCTCATATCTATAAATAATTGAAATAACGTAAAAAATACCAACATTAGAGAATTATCAGAACCATTTTCTCATTTTACTCAAATCTTTAAAATTACTAAAACAAGCTCACCAAATACCGAAATTTAAAAATTAATAGAAACACTCTTATTATAACCTACAAAATTACTAAAAACGATCTGGATATAACCTATAAAATAAATATTCAGAACCTCAAACCTATAAAATAATTGAAATAACGTAAAAAATACCAACATTAGAGAATTAACAGAACTTTTTAAGTTTCAACCAATGATTCTAACCTCAAATCGTTAAAACTACTAAAACAAGCTCAAAAAATACCGAAGTTTGAAAATTAGTAGAAACACTCTTATTATAACCTATAAAATTACTAAAAGCGGTCTGTTTATAACCTAAAAAAATATTCATAACCTCAAATCTATAAAACAATAGAAATAACGTACAAAATATCAACATTAGAGAATTAACAGAATTATTTTAGTTTCAACCAATGGTTCTAACCTCAAATCTTTCAAATTACTAAAACAACCTCAAAAAATATCAAAATTGGAAAATTAGTAGAAACACTCTTATTATAACCTGTAAAATTACTAAAAATGGTCTGATTATAACCTATAAAATATATACTCATAACCTCAAATCTATACATAATTGAAATAACGTAAAAAATACCAACATTAGAGAATTAACAGAACCATTTTCTCATTTTACTCAAATCGTTAAAATTACTAAAACAAGCTCACCAAATACCGAAATTTAAAAATTAATAGAAACACTCTTATTATAACCTACAAAATTACTAAAAACGATCTGGATATAACCTATAAAATAAATATTCAGAACCTCAAATCTATAAAATAATTAAAATAACGTAAAAAATATCAATATTAGAGAATTTCTAATCTCAAATCATTAAAATTACTAAGACAACCTCAAATAATATCAAAATTTGAAAATTATTAGCAACTTTCTAATTATAACCTATAGAATTATTACACGGTCTGATTTTAACCTATAAAATAAATATTCATAACCTCAAATCTATAAAATCATTGAAAAAACGTAAATAATATCAAACGTAAATAATATTTTGATTCAAATTATACTTATTATTAGTTTTCATTATAAATAACTTATAATTTACATTGATAATGTTGAATATTTTAATAAAAAGTTTCAACTGCAAAACTTTAAAATTGTTGTAACCTCCGTAGAAGTATAAATAGTAGGTTAATTTACCAGCTACCTATAACTGATTCACTGATTGGTTAATTATGTAGTGGCTTAAACATTCATTGAACGAGATGTAAACCCTAAAAAATAGAGAAATCCCTAGTAGAAATTTGAATACAAAAACTAGCAATAAAACATTGGTATTAAATACCTTGTGATGTTTTTCACCTATTATTTTAACACTTAATAGAATTACCATAACCTCAAGACATTGGAATAATGTTTCCAGCTTTCCGGTAACAGTAAACTTCAAAATTCCTATAGTTTTGGATGGATTTTTAATTTTTTCGTCTGATCTACAACTAATTTCTGTTATATTTCCAGTATTTACGAAAATAAATGTGATTTTCTTATATTTTTCACTTGTCCATTTTTAATAGACATTTAATAGCATGTAACTAGACTCAAATTTGATCTATGTATATAAGCTAAAAATTAGCCCAAAACAGAATATAAGTTATATTTTAGTCTATTTAATGGTTAAAAATTGGGAGAAAAAGCATTTCACCGGGAGTATAAAAATGGGCACATTTTTCGCCTATTTTTCACCCATTTTTCGACCATTCTATTTAGAATATCTATTTATTACCTAGTTAATGGAATACGATTTCTACTAGGGATGATTTATATTTTATTAAACGAGGAATTCAATTTATCGAAAAATAACGTTCTGTAACCATGTTGTGTATTCTTTGAAGATATTCTGCGAATTTTTTCATATCTTTCTATTGATAGATCAGCGAAATTTTTGGGCTGCCACGAATCATTGTTTAATTATAGCTATATATTACCAACAAAAATGCTTATTTACGTATAATTAATTAATAATTTATTATTTCTTAACAATCTTTCTATCAATGTATTCTGTTTGTTTGAACAGTATCTGTAATTTTTTCAGATTTTTGAGATGATATTTTTTGAGGTTATTTTAGTAACAAGCAATTTGAGGTTATGAATATCAATTTTTTGGTTGTAACTATAATCATTCTGTTAATTCTCTAATATTGATAATTACGTTATCTTAATGATTTTATAGATTTAAGGATATGAATATTTACTTTATAGGTTATAATCAGAACTTTTTTTAGTAATTTAAGAGGTTATAATAAGAGTGTTTCTACTAATTTAAAATTTTGATATTATTTGAGGTTGTTTTGGTAATTTTAACAATTTGAGGTTAGAAATATCTATTTTATTGGTTGAAACTAAATGATTCACTTAATCTTCTAATGTTGATATTTTTTACGTTATTTCAATTATTTTATAGATTTGAGGTTACGAATATTTATTTTATATTTTAGAATAAGAGTGTTTCTACTAATTTTCCAATTTCGATATTTTTTGAGGTTGTTTAATAATTTTAACGATTTGAGGTTAGAACTATTGGGTGAAACTAAAATGATTTTTTTTAGTAATTTAACAGGTTATGATAAAAGTGTTTCTACTAATTTGAAATTTTGATATTATTTGAGGTTGTTTTAGTAATTTTAACGATTTGAGGTTAGAAATATCTATTTTATTGGTTGAAACTAAATGATTCTCTTGATTCTCTAATGTTGATATTTTTTACGTTATTTCAATTATTTTATAGTTTTGAGGTTATGAATATTTATTTAGGCTATAACTAGACCGTTTTTAGTAATTTTACAGGTTATAATAAGAGTGTTTCTACTAATTTTCCAATTTTGATATTATTTGATGTTGTTTTAATAATTTTAACCATTTGAGGTTAAAAATATCTATTTTATTGGTTGTACCTAAAATGTTTCTGTTAATTCTGTAATATTTTTTACGGTATATCAATGATTTTAAAGATTTGAGGTTAAGAGTATTTATTTTATAGGTTTTAACCAGTTTTTTAATAATATTTCAAACTTTACAACAAGTATGTTTCTATTAATTTTCAAATGTTGCGGGTATTTTTATCATTTTAATGATTTGGTGTTGGAAGTATGTGTGTTAAATATTAAAAATAAGGTATTTTATTAATTTTGAAATGTTGAGATTATCGACGTCATTTTAGTAGTATAATGGTTTGAGGTCAAGAATCTAATTTGTAGGTTTAACTAGGATAGGTGAACTAATTAAAATTAATATAATACAAAAATTGTAGTATTATTTATTCGTCTGCTTCGTCGTTAGAAGTTTGTCATGGGCGAATAAGGAAGTCTGATTATCTAACTTGGACCCGAAATGCGCGCCGTTGTCTATCAAGTAATGGCTATATAGGGAAGCCTAAACATGCCCTCGCTACTTAGTCATTCCTCATGTGCAACATTTCTAATCAGAATGCTTTCTTTTCCTTGTAGAATTTCAATTATAAGTTTACTTAAGTATTTACTTAAGTACTATCTTATGTATTTACTTAAGTATATACTTAAGTTATTACATAAGTATTGACTTAAGTATTGACTTAAGCATTCACTTAAGTATTTACTTTAGCATTTACTTAAGTTCGAGTAGAATGCCTAAAATAAAAACTAAAAAATTTCCAAGTAATTACTTAAGATTCAACTTAAGAAGAACTTGAGCAGCAAGTCCAAATACAAAATATAAAAAATTTGGTTAATTTTTAAGTAACTTCTTAAGTGTTGACTAAAGTAAATACTGGCATACTGGGATAACTCCACTAACTACGGAATTTCCTGGATATTTCGAGAATTTCTGCGGTGTTCCGGGATATCTATGCTAATTACGGGTTTTTCTGGATTTATCAGGAATTTCGCAGATATTCCAGGGTAACTCCACTAATTACAGGATTTCCTGGATATTTCGGGAACTTGTGAGGTATTCCGGGATAACTCCAGTAACTACGGAATTTCTTGGATATTCGGGATTTGTTGAGGCATTTCTGGTTCTCACAACTAATTACGGGATTACCTGGATATTTTGGGAATTTCTGAGTTATTCTGGGATCACTCCACTAATTACGGGATTGCTTGGATATATCGGGAATTTCTGACGTATTCCGGGATATCTGCGCTAATTTAGGCTTTTACTTGACCTTTCGGGATTTGCTGAGGTATTCCAGGATAACTGCACTATTTGTGGGTTTTACTTGACATTTTAGAAAATTCCTGTGGTGTTCCGGGATAACTCCGCTAATTACGGGATTTCCTGGATATTTTAGGAATTTCTGATGTATTCCGGGATAACTCCACTAATTGCGGAATTTGCTGTGTATTTCGAGAATTTCTGAGGTATTCCAGGATAACTCCACTAATTACGGGATTTCCTGTATATTTTAGGAATTTCTGAAGTATTTCGGGATAACTCCACTATTTGCGGATATTCCTGGATATTTCTAGAATTTCTGCGGTATTCCGGGATGACTCCACTAATTTTGGGTTTTACTTGACATTTCGGGGATTTCTGAGGTATGCTAGGATAACTGCACTAATTGTGAGTTTTACTTGACATTTCGAATATTCCTGTGGTGTTCCGGGATAACTCGGCTAATTACGGGAGTTCTTGGATATTTTAGAAAAAAATTTTAAATATTTTTTGTGATTCATTATATATATATATATATTAATTTAAAATTGATCCGTTCTTCGGTGTCCAGTATGTTACAAGTTGCAAGAGTGAAACGTATGTTTGGACTGGAAGAGTTAACTCTGAATATGACAACCACTCTTCTTATCCCACGTGTAATGATAGGTGCGGGAGGACAGTAGAGGGAGGGTAATATTAGAAAAAATTATAAAATATTTTATAGGTGTTTTTCGGTATAGGTGAATTAGAATTTAACAACCATTCTTTTTTATCCCCCATTTTAATGATGAAAGAAGGAGGGAAAAGGATTAAAAATATAAGAATTGTAAAAAAAATTCTAATGGGGTTTTTCGGTTACGGAGAATAACAATATGGTAACCAGTCTCTATTGATCCGTCATTCAATTGTAGATCGGCGAGGGGGTTAGGAGAGAGGAGTGTAAAATTAGAAAAATTCCAAAAATATTTCATAGGGGTTTTCGGTACAGTTAAGTAACTATATAACAACCATTCGTTTTTGTCCCCCATTTAAAAGATGAAAGAAGGGGACAGGGGGAAAGAAGATTAAAAATATAAGATTTCTGAAAAAACTTTAATAGGGATTTTCGTTTATGTTGAATAAATATATATGACAACCATTCTTTTTTATTTCCCATTTTATAAATGAACGAAGGAGGGAGGAAGGGTTAACATTGAACATGACAAACAGTCTTAATTTATCTCCCGTGTAATGATTGATGGGGTGGGGGTAGGATGGGGTTTAGTAGAAAACTTCCAATAGTACTTTATAGGGGTTTTCGGTAACAAAATGTGGTCACAGTAATACTAACATTGACAAAAACAGTACTATTACTCTAATAAATTTTTATAACACATATAATATAAAATATTATAACGGGTACGGATTTCGAGTATCGGCGCATGTAGGTCCCTGGATTATCGGCGACGATTGTCGATAGGACCAAGTCGACTAGCCGGGATAATTGCGTATGGTAACGCAGTGGTGAGGCTTCTGCCTCGCGCTCCCGGGATTGTGGGTTCGCGTCCCGATACCTTCGTTGATTTTTTTATTCCTCATATTCAATCCGTACCCCGTTACAATATATATCATTTAATGTGATATATATTTTATTTGACGATACGTTTTATTTTTTTTTTATTACATTTAAATAGATCTTTTTACAAACATTTTCTATCATCTCCTATTTCAAAGATGTAAAATGCGTGAGGAAGGTGGATAAAAAAATTAAAATATTTTTTTTTGTTTCATTATTTTCAATGTAAGATCATGTGTAATATTAGAATAACTATTGTAATTAATTTTCAATTTTTTATTATTGTAATTGTATAATATCGATCATTTATATTTTTGGTGGTAATTAATAAATATTTTCTTTATTTAAGATTTTTGAAAATAAAACAAAATTAATTATATGTGAAAATAGATCTTTTAGCCACATTTTTAATCTGAAAAAAAATTTATAAATTCAATTAATATGTATCAATATTTGTTTGAATAAATAATTGAATACATTCGATGCATTAGCTGAGTTTGGTAATTTTGCATGAAATTTTAAATTTTTCGTCTCCTTTTCAAGAAACATCATGAAAAAGCATGAAATATATGTAAAATGGTCAAAGAATAATTTTGTATTCCAAATTTTGTTGTTGAAAATATTATTCTGGTAGAAAAATAACATAATTGTTACTAGATTGATGTAGCTTTTTACAGGAAAAGTGTAAAAATATTGTAAGTAATGATATATGTGCTATTACGTATTAAAAATAAAACTTAAAATTCCTTACTCCAGTGTAAGTTATGTCATGTCGATTATTTTTAATTTATTTAATTGATTCAGTATTATGTAGAAATGTGTTTAGTATCTTTAAACTCTTGAGTAATTGCCTAAGATTAAATAAGTATATACAATATTGCAAATATAATACACTGTTATTTTTATTTTATTGATTAAAATAAATTGTTTATAACTGAATACTATAAGTTAATTAATTACATAATATATTATATTTTATATTGTTATTCAATAGAATTTCAAAATTATAAAGTTAAAATAAATATTAAATATAAATATATATTTAGTGTAATTACGACCGAGGGAGCGTTAGCGACCGAGGATTTGTTGCTAGAATTAAATTAAAATTTTCATTCCCTATATTCTAAAAATCATGCAAAATAAAAAAGAAACGATAGTTATCAGTATTGTAGACAAATTTTCCAAAAATACTTTTGAAGATATTACATTTTTAGGAAAAGTTATTATGTTCATATTTATATCTTCAACGTGAGTTAGTACTACTTAAAAATTGATTTTAGTTATTCTACTAATTTTTGGAACAATTCTTTGTTTAAAATTTTGAATTTAATTTATTTAACTTCTCTTAGAAAATAAACATCGTAATCAAGAATTGAAAACGAACTTTAACAATTGAATAATTATTAGATTCAAAGAACATTTCATCGTATACTTTCAATAACTATAACTATAACTATAAATTGTTATTTTATTGGTACGTACGTAATAAGGTATGTTGATGTTCTAACAATTCAATCGAAAATACAACTCGAAAAGTAACTACAAACATGACTGACCACATCATTAAAAGAGAACTGGACGACACTTCTCTTACAGTTTGTGGTTCCCTTTGATAACGTTGTCAAGGTTCACTTAAGTGGAAATACAAAACGTGTACGCTCACCGTCTTGACATATCTCTGTCTTTAACCGCATTCGTTATATGGAGTATTTTGTTACCGTGAAGTTTAATATATTACTAACTTTATCCGGGTTAAAACAAAATGAATATATATTTATATATATATATATATATATATATATATATATATATATATATATATATATAAATTTTCTTATTAAATAATTATAGATTTCCTTAACGTGTGTAAAAAAATATATTGTTTTTATAATTTATGCTGCATACTAACTATATTTGTAATTAATGCAATAGTATTTATTAAATAACTATATACTTTGTAATCATATGTTTTATATTTAAAAGAATAAAAGATTGTTAATATTTTGTACAATTTTTAGTCTAAAAATTATGTACCTGGTTTTCCTAGAGCAGTCTGTTAATTCTTTATTGAAAACGAGGGGAAAATCATATTCTCGCTGCAAAAGTGTCTAATAATATTTTTTGATACAACCTATTAAGAACTCAGTTTATGAATGTCTCATTTTAATTAGCGTTCGTAAATCTAGTTTTTCGTCTCCAGAGTATATAGTCAAAAATTTTTTAACGATATTCGAGTGTATTTTGTTTTGCGGGAAAAAAATAGACTTACTTCACAGCCAATAAACTCAAGTTTTATTTATGTTTTCTTTGATTTCTCTATATAGATTTGTCGATGACAAGAGTTCACATTTTGTATACGACTTTACTTATCTTCTTTTATAACACACGTGACATTTTATTAATACCTTTGCATGTTTATTTCCGAAGATTGTTTAGTAATGAAGAGACAGACTTAATAAATGTTAAAAATTACTATTTGTATAGGAATAGTTTACTAAATATCGATAAATATTTACTATACATTTCTCGTACATATTCCTATAAAAAAATAGTAATTTTTATCATTTGTCAAGTTTGTCATCAGTTACATGGGTGACATCCTGTAAAATTGAGCTACTTTTTTATAATCTAGTCAATCCAAAATAAATACACGCTGTGTTAAAGATCAATAATAATTATTAATACCAAATTGACTTAATATATTACATATCACATATATGTCATAATATAGAATAAAAAATAAATAGCATTTCTTATAATGTAGGGATTTAAATATTTAACAATACACCTATCAATCTGTATTTTAACTGATACAATCTGCTAACGCATTTATTGTTAAATAATCCTATATTGATTTGAGGAAATATCTAATAATAAAGTCTGTATATAATTATAATAAGTGTTCATTTTATTATAATCATTGATTGGAATTTATAGTATATGCTACCATTGTTTTTGTATCGCAAATTCTAACTTTGAATAGAAAACATTATTTTAAATGATAATTAATATTTTCATATTATCAAATACTCTACAATAAGAAAAAAATTCGGATGACAAATGTGTCTCAGTATTAAACAAATAATTTGATTGAATAAAAAACTTGATTTTTAGAAATGACTAAACATTTAATTAATCCAACATATTATTTAACTGCATCAAAATTTGCAATATAATTTGAAATAAATATTTCATTGTACCAAGTAAAGATTTCTTGCATATACACACACACATATATATTAGTTATTTATGTACCTTGGGTGAGCCTCGCGTCATTACTGTTCGAGGCAGAAAATTTCGTGGATGGTTAGTACGTCCGCGGTCGCGAGCGCAGCGAGCGGCCGAGGATGTTACTACCATCCACGAAATTTGAGCCGAGAACTGTAATGACGCGATGTTTACCCATGGTACGTAAACAATTTTTCAGCCTTATAATTCGTACATACGACTCTTTCGTTGCTCACAAAGTAATTTATTATACATTTAAAAGTAATGTAATAAACACTTTTTTAAACAATATAAATAATTATATATTATGTCAAAAATTTTGAAACATTTGTATACTGACACTTATAAAACATTTTAACTTTTTAAATTTTGCATTTAGTATCAGAGAATATTAAATATTTAGTAATTACTTATTATTAATCGTAACATTGCAGTTATTAAAGATATAGGACTCATTTTGCGTTATTATATATATGCGGAGACAGACTGACACAATCCAAAAATTTACTATAGTGTATAATAAATTTTACTGAAGTTGTAGTAAATATTACCAGAATTGTAGTAAAAATTAATAATTTTCTAGGAAATTTTTGGATTGCGTCAGTTTGTCTCCGCATTACTAGACAACATTGTAATTTTTACTTCAACTTTTTTTCTTCGTGTATATATATACACACTATATTATTTCTAAAATATGATATTCTAATATATATGTATAATATATAGTACTTCCGTATCTGAGCAATATTAAGATAACTATGATTAAAGTAACGCAAACGTTACGTTTAAACTAGTTGTGTTTACGTTTGAAAAGCCTTAGATATATCTCCGATACATGTACTACGCGTTTCAAACACGTTGACTCTATACCGTTCGCGCAGCAAAGGTTATATTGCTCGCCGCATATATCCTACGGAGCGCTTTCCATACAGCCTCCTAGGATGTATAGACACCTTATACGTCCTAGGAGGATGTATAGAGGGCTATCATACAAGCGAGGAGCCACTTGTATGTACGCAACGTATTTACAAGCGGAGCGCGCTCTGCACGTAAGAGTCGTTGTACGAATTAGTAGGCTGAAAAAAAAAATATATATATATATATGGGTGGTTCTCTGTGACATCGAAGATGAAAAAAATAAATATTGCTATAACTGTGAGAACATGTTTTAGAGGTATCCAGTAGTTCTCCTGAATTTTTTCAGATTTTTTCTGGGCCATTATTTTAAGTTACAGAGAGTCAAAGTTGACATTTTAGCACTTTTTTGCATTATATACCCATTTTCATGAATTTTTAGCTCCCAGGGGATGCATTTTTCACAAAAAACATAAGTATGACTTTTTTTGTAAAATTTTCCGAACTTTTCATTAAAAATACTTATAAAGATATAAATAAATGCTGTCACACTCTTGTAAGCCATTTAAACCTTAAATAGTGAAAATCAGCAATTCTGCTCCAGACTCTGGTAACCTAATACTGTCTACAAGATGTCTTTTTATAGTCAGAAACTGCCTAAAAATTTCCAGAGTGGGTCTAAATCATTAAGATCACTTATGGTGAAAATATCCGGGAAAAGTGCCCGAAATATTAATAGAAATGTATATTTGTTGCCTTATAACGATGAATCTAGTAGCATAATCATTGCAAAAAAATTTATGCACTTACCTTGGAATGGTAGAAATGTATCTCCACTTGTTTCAGTATCCATCTAATCCCCTGTAAGCTGCTAAAAATACAAATATTATTATAAAATTATAAAAAATTATTTTTTAAACATTTATAATGCTGGATTTTTAGTTTTCCATCCCTTACAAGAATTATAATACTAATCTGAAGGATTACTATAAAAGTATCAACATTATTATTATTATTATTCAGCAATACATTGTTTAGATTTCACAAACCTGTCACTGTCACGTTATCATATTATTCATTATAATTATATATCCGATTTATTTATATATCTTTTGTATTAAATACGTATATTCAGTTATTGTAATAATGATGTTTATATATTTATAGTAATCCTTCAGATTAGTATTATAATTCTTGTAAGGGATGTAAAACTAAAAATCCAGCATTATAAATGTATAAAAAATAATTTTTTATAAATTTATAATAATATTTGTATTTTTAGCAGCTTACAGGGGATTAGATGGATACTGAAACAAGTGGAGATACTTTTCTACCATTCCAAGATAAGTGCATAAATTTTTTTGCAATGATCATGCTACTAGATTCATCGTTATATGGCAACAAATATACATTTCTATTAATATTTCGGGCACTTTTCCCGGATATTTTGACCATAAGTGATCTTAATGATTTAGACCCACTCTGGAAATTTTTAGGCAATTTCTGACTATAAAACGACATCTTTTAGACAGTATTAGGTTACCAGAGTCCGGAGCAGAATTGCTGATTTTCACTATTTAAGGTTTAAATGGCTTACAAGAGTGGGACAGCATTTATTTATATCTTTAAAAGTATTTTTAATGAAAAGTTCGGAAAATTTTACAAAAAAAGTTATACTTATGTTTTTAGTGAAAAATGCATCCCTTGGGAGCTAAAAATTCATGAAAATGGGCTTATAATGCAAAAAAGTGCTAAAATGTCAAGTTTGACTCTCTGTAATTTAAAATAATGGCCCAGAAAAAATCTGAAAAAATTCAGGAGAACTACTGGATACCTCTAAAACATATTCCCACAGTTATAGCAATATTTATTTTTTTCATCTTCGATGTCACAGAGAACCACCCATATATATATATATATGTGTGTGTGTGTGTGTGTGTGTGTGTGCTCGTGCGCGCGCGCGCGCGCGTGTGTGTGTGTGTGCGTACTTGCGTGCGTGCGTGTGTGTACAATGGGTTAAAAATTAAATACATTAATTATTACATTTTTAAAATAATTCTATTATAAACATATATATATTATGTATAAATAGATCCAGAGACCATAGTACATACATAGATATATATTTTCAGCCTACTAATTCGTACAACGACTCTTACGTGCAGAGCGCGCTCCGCTTGTAAATACGTTGCGTACATACAAGTGCGGCTCCTCGCTTGTATGACAGCCCTCTATACATCTTCCTAGGACGTATAAGGTGTCTATACATCCTAGGAGGCTGTATGAAAAGCGCTCCGTAGGATATATGCGGCGATCAATATAACCCCTGCCGCGCGATACGGTATAGAGTCAACGTGTTTGAAACGCGTAGTACATGTATCGGAGATATATCTAAAGCTTTTCAAACGTAAACACAACTAGTTTAAACGTAACGTTTGCGTTACTTCAATCATAGTTATCTTAATATTGCTCAGATGCGAAAGTACTATAATAGTTATCTTAATATTGCTCAGATGCGAAAGTACTATATATTACACATATACATTAGAATATTATATTTTAGAAATAATATAGTGTATATATATTTTCAGCCTACTAATTCGTACAACGACTCTTACGTGCAGAGCGCGCTCCGCTTGTAAATACGTTGCGTACATACAAGTGGCTCCTCGCTTGTATGACAGCCCTCTATACATCCTCCTAGGACGTATAAGGTGTCTATACATCCTAGGAGGCTGTATGCAAAGCGCTCCGTAGGATATATGCGGCGAGCAATGTAACCTTTGCCGTGCGAACAGTATAGAGTCAACGTGTTTGAAACGCGTAGTACATGTATCGGAGATATATCTAAGGCTTTTCAAACGTAAACACAACCAGTTTAAACGTAACGTTTGCGTTACTTTAATCATAGTTATCTTAATATTGCTCAGATGCAAAAGTACTATATATTATACATATATATTAGAATATTATATTTTAGAAATAATATAGTGTATATATATATGGCGTATTCCACGTGAAGTGGTCCGATCAAAATTTTAAAATGCCCCAAATTTTGAGTACACATTGCAAATGTTTTTCAGAATACAGAAAAAAATTTTTAGGTACTAGAATTTATTAGTTCAAAAGTTATTCTAACCTCAAAAAGTGAACTTTTTCCAGTTTTTTTCAACACCAGCTGGGTTCATCGCATTTTTACTCAAAATCTATCAACTTTTACTATAGAACATTATATGTAACATTCGTTGCTAATTATGTCTAGAATTTATCCTTCTGGGTTAGAATTTCCAATCTCAAGGTTAATGACAAATAAACTACATGTCAACATTCAACTTAAAAAAAAACTAACTTTGCCACAATTGATTTTTTTATCCAAAAGTCCAAAAGAAAGCTTGGAGCAATACCTTTCAAATGATCTGTAGCATTTTTATGGCCTTCAATTCTGCAAAAAGTTATGATAATTTAAAGAAAGACAAAAAATTCACAAAAATTAACATGGTATTTCCCATTTAAATTTTTAAAAAAATTTCGTCTTTCTTTAAATTATCATAACTTTTTACAGAATTGAAGGCCATAAAAATGCTACAGATCATTTGAAAGGTATTGCTCCAAGCTTTCTTTTGGACTTTTGGATAAAAAAATCAATTGTGGCGAAGTTATTTTTTTTTCAAGTTGATTATTGACATGTAGTTTATGTAACATTGACCTTGAGATTAGAAATTCTAACCCAGAAGAATAAATTCTAGATATAATTAGCAACGAATGTTACATATAATGTTCTATAGTAAAAGTTGATAGATTTTGAGTTAAATAGCGATGAACCCAGCTGGTGTTGAAAAAAACTGGAAAAAGTTCACTTTTTGAGGTTAGAATAACTTTTGAGCAAATAGATTCCAGTACCTAAAAATTTTTTTCTGTATTCTGAAAAACATTTGCAAAGTATACCCGATATTTGGTGCATTTTAAAATTTTGATCGGACCACTTCACGTGGAATACCCCATATATATATATATATATAAACGCAAAATGAGTCCTATATCTTAAATAACTGCAATGTTACGATTAATAATAAGTAATTACTAAATATTTAATATTCTCTGATACTAAATGCAAAATTTAAAAAGTTAAAAGGTTTTATAAGCGACAGTATACAAATGTTTAAAAATTATTGACATAATATATAATTATTTATATTGTTTAAAAAAGTGATTATTACATTACTTTTAAATGTTTTTTAAATGTGCAAATAAATTATTTTGTGAGCAACGAAAGAGTCGTATGTACGAATTATAAGGCTGAAAAATTGTTTACGTACCATGGGTAAACATCGCGTCATTACAGTTCTCGGCTCAAATTTCGTGGCGCTGCGCTCGCGACCGCGGACCCACTAACCATCCACGAAATTTTCCGCCTCGAACAGTAATGACGCGAGGCTCACCCAAGGTACATAAATACCTAATACATTGTGACGGGCACGTCTATCCCGTCATATACATAATTAATTTATATTTTGCAGGTATCTTGTGTTTTATTATT
The DNA here is from genome assembly GCA_026168455.1 of Theocolax elegans. Classification (NCBI taxonomy): domain Eukaryota; kingdom Metazoa; phylum Arthropoda; class Insecta; order Hymenoptera; family Cerocephalidae; genus Theocolax; species Theocolax elegans. Next base: position 26,011,329 of record CM047430.1, read on the forward strand.
TCTGAAAATAAGTGTCGCAATACGTATGTGAGTGCGTCATGCCTCACATACGTCACCTTAATTATTTTTGTGTATTATTAATTAGTGTGTGAATATTAGTGTGTGATAGAGCATTCTTTGAGAGTGTGAAATAAAAAGGATTATTTTACATAAACAAAATTAATTAATTTATTAATTAATCTTAGTCTAAGGAATACATCTTTAAATTATATACTGATATGTATGGAGAGAATATTACCTCCATACATAACAGTGGACAGGTAGAATTTATAAAAGGTAACTGAGGTTACGGCACCCTAACAATAAGGGGCCGCAGCACAGCGAGGAGCTCAGGTCGTCTCTCAAGTGCCGCTTGACGGCGAATGCTGGAGCTCGTAATGCGACGGTGGCTTATCTAGACTTGAAGAAGCTTCCTCTTCTACGATTAGTGACGTCACATAATCTGTTCCTTTGTATGCTTCTTGTCTTGTAGCTATAGAAGCAGTTTATATGATTTTATATCAACAGCCTTAAGAGAACATATTTGTAACAAAGCAATATTTATTATAAATAATTAAACCATGTTGGTTTAATTATTTAATTAACAATTATTTATGAAAATTCTCAAATGTGCTCCGACTGAGCTGAAAATTTGAGTATAAAAAGAGGACATCTCAAAATAAAAAATAAAATTATATTTCACCAAATTCTATACTTATTGTATAGAATTTGTTATAAATAAATTTAATTTAACAAATAAAAAATTTTCCCGAGTCGGGATTCGAACACACAATGTTCGTATTTGTAGTCGAGCGTGCTAACCACTGCGCTATGCTACCGTTTACATACTCATGCGACTATACGTCTATATTAGTTTAGACTTGATAGTCACACGGAATATTTATTTAATATATATATATATATATTGTAATGAGGTGGGTACTGGGGATATGTAAGGCCCACGGTTAGGCCCAATTTGTCCCAACTTACCAACCTTAAGTGTGCAGTCCCACGATGCGGCCGGGAATCTCTTTGATTCCCGTGCAATGCCGTTAACAACGTCAAACACTACGTTTGACTTAGATACCGTGTGTTGGGCCCTATGCTCAAAATTGCCAACTAGGATAAACACCGGAGAGGGCGGTATTCGTAGGATAGGACGTTAACCGGTACAATACTATCAACAATCGATATTATTCGTTAATCGGCGAGAAAGGTTGTCTCGCCGAGTCAATTTATTAAATTACCAATTAAATAATAATAAATTAAGAATAAATTAACGTTAACAATTGACGGGGAGTCGTACCGATGACTACCCCCGAGGTCAGCGCGAAACAAGTTGTTAAACCCTATTAACCGACGAGTTACGAGCAACCGATCCGGATATGATTGGCTGCTTAACCTGATGGCATACGTCACACCGTGTGACGTATGCATTTCTGACCTAGAGAGCTTTGACGTAGAAGCTTCCTACGTCACGCGCGCCTTCTCTCGTGAAGTGGTCCCGCGAACCACCGACCTGTCTATCCGTGCGGGTATTGTCACGAGAGGGGGAAAAGGAGGAACGCTTCCTCACCTGGACCGTACCAGGTAAATCGGGACGCGAAATATTAGGTAGACACGCGGGACTAAACGTGGGGCACCACTTACCGCTTGTCTAAATATCGCGCCTCGGCGGGAAACGACTGGGCAAAGGAGAGATAGCTCGTCCTCGTGCTTATCTCTCTCTCTCACTCCAATGGTCGGGAAAGCGGCCGACTCTTGGCTTCCTTCTTTCTGCCTTTCTGGGGGCCTTGCTGCTCCGCACGCCGTCGTGGAGGTTGGTTGGGAGAAAAACCTCACACCCACACACGAAACGCACCAGTCTTTGTTCACTTTTTCCGTCTTAAAGTATATTCGGCAGTTGTCAACACCTTGTTGTTGCCGATCGCGCGCGAACTCTCCCTCGGTACTCCCAGCTGGGCGCGCGCAACGCTGTATATCCTCTTTCGCGTTGCTTACCTGATCGGTAACTCGCTTACCGTTAGACCCCCCTTCCAGATTCCACATACTCTGTATGTGGACTCTGTTCCTCAAGGAACGGGAAAGAGGGTTAACGAGTTGCTCTTGATCAGGTTTATCAGGACGCGAGGAAACTGTTTCAGACGCTTGATCTCCTTGCAGCGGCAGAGCGGACAACTAGGTTCGTCAGAACCTCCCGTTCCGCTCGATGAAGGCAGGGGCTACAGGTTAATCTGTATTCAAAGGCAGCCTCTTTGAAGGCCGCCTCAGCCTTCGGCCGCTGCTGGCGCTTTACGTCCGCTTCAGTCGTGACCCTGGAGGACGTCCTCGTCCTCGTCTCGGGGGAACTGGTTCAGAATCTGCATTGGCAGACCGCTCTATGGGTGATCGGCGCTTTACGGTCGCGGTTACTTTCCGAGGACGACTACGCTGTCGTCTGATAACGCAGGACCTATCTAAAGACGAACGCGACGTCTTGCGCGGATTACACCGAGTTCCCTCGCCAGGGAACTCGCTCGCATTTTTCTCCCTCGCAGGGGAGCATTCGCTCGCTACAGGTGGGTCGCACTTCACCTGTTGATCCCTCGGCGGTTGAGGTTGCTCACGTTGATCCTCATCAGTTGAGTCAGCATCATTTTCGGGGACGTATCTCTTCAGATGCTCGATGTGAGATACTTCTTGGTCCCCTTGATCATCTTGTATGACATACGTATTCATACCTTTCCTATCGACGATCAGATATGGCCCTGTGTATTTCGGAACAAGCTTAGCCGAGATACCTTGTGCGCTGGACGAGAGGATCCGGTTGCGTTTCCACACCAGATCTCCTACCTCGAATTCCGCTGGCCTTCGTCGTGAGTTGAAGATTTCGGCTTGCCGGGGCTTAATGGCAGCCGACTGACGATTCGCGTTCTCGTGCAGTCTTGGCAAATGTTTGATTTTGTCGTTCCAATCCTGCAGTCTACGGAATTCAAACTGTTGCTGGGCAAGCCGGTCTTGCTCTCGACGAGCTGTACTAGGCGCCTCGGGTTGGCGTCCATAGTTCAGCATAGCCGGGCTCCATACAGTAGAACTTTGCACCGCGGTGTTTAGTGCAAAGACTAACTCTGGCAGCTTGTCGTCCCAGTCGCTGTGCTTATCCTGGATATATGACGCCACCATTGTCTTAAGGGTCCGATTGGCCCTCTCGACAGGATTGGCCTGTGCGTGATAAGGGGGTGTCGTCGAATGATACACTTCCTTAGATTCGAGGTATTCGTCTACGAGTTTATTTTTAAACTCGGTCCCGTTGTCCGAATGAAATACTTCCGGGGTGCCGAACCGGTTAATCACTCGTTCGTGAAGCTCGCGGACTATCGTCTTTGCGTTAGCTTTTCGTATCGGGATTGCTTCAATCCAGCGCGTGAATAAATCCTGGAATACTAGGATGTATTCGTATCCTCGGCTAGAGCGTGGAAGCGGGCCAGTGATATCTCCTGCTACCACCTGCCATGGTCTGTCCGATTGACGGTTAACCCATTAACCCTGAGGAAGCACGTTGCTCGACCTTACATTGCTGGCACACTTGACATCGCCTAACGTAATCCGCAACTTATGCGTGAAACCGTGTCCAATAACAGTTTTGGGCCTTGCGGGCGAATGTCTTTTCCCTTCCTAGATGGCCAGCTGAGGGGTCGTCGTGACACTCTCTTAGAATAGAGTGACGATTCTCTATGGTTACGACCAGCTTCCATGCTTGCTCGTCATCCATCACTTCCTCTAACTCCTTGTCGGGGCGATAGATGTACAAATTTCCTCCAACTATTTTCCAGTCGGGGAAATCACGGGGTCTGTCGGAAACGTTCTTGATCCAGTCTAGGTACCAAGGATCTTCAGTAGTTTGAGCCCACGACATTACTGCTACTGTAGGCTCGTCGTCTTCACACATGCGAGATAGGGCATCCGGAACGTGATGCAGAGCTCCTTTTCTGTGCTCAACGACAAAGTCATGAGCTTGAAGCTCTAAAGCCCATCTCGCTAGTCGGCTGGTTGGATTTCTAATATTACACAACCAGCGAAGACTACTGTGATCCGTTACCACTTTGAAGTTGTACCCTACGATGTAAGGTCTGAACTTATTAATAGCCCAGACCACGGCCAAGCATTCCCTCTCCGTAACGCTATAATTCTTCTCGGGTACTGTGAGAATGCGACTGGCAAACTCAATGACTCTTTCCTCACCGTCTATCGCTTGGACGAGCACGGCTCCTATACCGGTATCGCTCGCGTCCGTGTGCAGGCTAAACAGTTCATCGGCACTGGGACGTTGAAGAACTGGAGCAGTCATGATCAGGCCTTCAGCTGTTGAAAGGCTTGTTCCTGTTCATCTAGCCACTCGTACCCTTGGTTCTTCTCCGTGAGACGGGTAAGCGGCTCGGCAATCGTGGCGTAATCCGGCATAAAACGCCGATACCACGACGCCATGCCGAGGAATCGTCGAAGCTGTTTGAGGTTCTTGGGAGCCGGATAAACCCTTATCGGCTCTGTCTTGGCTGGGTCGGGACGAATTCCATTCCTGTTGACCAGCACGCCAAGGTATCTCACCTCATCTTGACAAAAGACACACTTGTCTTTATTTACTGTCAAGTTAGCTTCGGTCAGTCTTTACAGCACCATCTCGAAATACTTCTTGTGCCCTTCAAATGTCTCGGTGACTATGATAATGTCATCGAGGTAAGAAAAGGCATTGGACTCGAGATCAGGACCAACCACTTGGTCAATCATGCGTTGGAGGGTCGCGCCGGCATGTGCCAATCCGTATGGCATCCGCTTAAACTGATACAATCCCATCCCCGGGACTGTGAAAGCCGTATAAGGACGCGATTCCTTCTGGAGAGGTATTTGATGATACACTGAGTTCATGTCCAGAGTACTAATGTACCGACATCTCCTCAGCTTGCGCAAGATATCCTGCATAAACGGGAGGGGATAAGCGTCTGGTTTCGTTAGCGCATTGACTTTCCTAAAGTCAATGCAAAACCGACGTGATCCGTTCTCCTTGCGTACCATCACCACGGGGCTTGACCAACCGCTGTCCGAGGGCTCTATGATCTCTAAATCTAGCATCTCTCGGACTTAGCGGTGCATCTCCTCCTGAATCTTCTCCGACACCGGGTAATACTTCTGCTTTATCGGGCGAGCTGATCCCACGTCAATCGAGTGCTCGATGAGTTGGGTTCGCCCGATTCTGGGAGAAGTATTAGACAGCACTTTACTTACTAGCGCTCGCAGCTCTTCCCTTTCCGCCTCGGTTGCGTCCGCTATCCCAGCGGACGAGAGGGTGGCCATACCCCCTATCCCAGCAACTTCGAGGTGGATCTGCTGCTTGCTGTCCTTGAGGAACAGGCAGTCGCTATCCGGATCCAATATGGCTCTGAATGCTCGTGCGAAATTTACTCCTACGTAGCATTCGGCGTCAAGATTTGGTATGATCGCTACCCTTATTTCACGTGTCTCCTTCCCGACAGTGAAAGGTAAGATCACATGACCGTTTAGCGGTTGGTAACTACCATCCGCCATCTTGACGCGTCCGGCGTTCGCCACAATGAGCTCCTTGCCCAATGCTGCGACGATTTGCAGACCGCTGGGTCCCATCACGGTCGTGGAGGCTCCGGGATCGTATAAGGCTCTTATACGAAAGCCCTCAATCTCCACGAGAAGCCACCAACGACTCTCATCCTCTGGTTTATAGGATGAGGTTGGTCTGCTGGCTTCCTGGGACCGTTCCTCCTTTTGAGGCCCATTTCCGCTCCTCTCTGGACCATACTCTCGGTCGAAGCGGGTCTGTCCCGAACTCATCTAGGACAGCGGGGACTCAAGCTCTTGGGTCGCGGTTTTCGTCCCGGTTAACCGCTCCCTTTGGCGTTTCCCGAGCACACCGGACAGTACCTGAGGGAATATCCAATTTTCCCGCAGCCCTTGCAGGTAAGAGGCTTAGTCGGATCGAAAGTCGAGCCCATTCGGTTTTTCGGCTGTTCCTACCCTTTTTCCCTTGGTGGACTAGCACTTTTCTTCTCCTGCCGGTGTCCGAAGCTCTTGCTCGGGCCATTAGGTCTACCAAACCTCCTACTCTTCGGAAATCGGTTGGCTGGCGAGCCTTTCTTTGGAGAGCCAGACCTTGGGCTTCTCCTACGAGACTGTCGGGTCGTCGGCGCCAATTGGGAGACGATGGGCCGCAGCGCATCCTCCAGCATCTTTGCGATGCGGTCGCCGACGTCTGGTTCGCTTGGTTTGGCTGGGCTTACCTCAGCGGCCGCTACCTTAGCCTTCGGCGAACCTTTTTTCCGCTTCGGCTTATACGTTATCTCAGGAAGCAGAGACCCTTCCTCCGTAGGTGGTGGACGATATACTTTCTCACCTTCTATCGCCTGCTCCGCTTCCGTGGCGAGGTCCAGCATTTGTTCAATTGAGCTCACTTCCGCTCTCTTGAACAGCCGTTGAAGCTGTGGCAGCATGTTCCGATACAAATGATCGAGCTGCTGCGCTTCAGTCGGCGTAGGGACTATCTTTCGCATTATTGCGATAGAGCACGTCATATAGTCCCTAACCGGTTCATCGGGACCTTGAGTCCGTGCATTGGACTCGGCGATGATCCTCTGCTGGAAACGTTGGCTCATTCCGTACCAACGTTTAGCCGAAGTCACGAAATCCTACCAGGAGTGCCACTTGTGTTTCTCGTTCTGGTACCACGTGGTGGCAGTGTCTGTCAGAAGTTCCGAGAGTGACGGCAATAACTCGTCCTCTGACAGGTTGGCCAGGATCCTGCAATCCTCGATCCTGGTTAGGAAGGCGTCGATGCTCTGGCGCTTGTCGCCAGAGAACTTGACCTGCCACTTCCTAACAATGCCGCCGACGTCTCGAGGTGTTCCATTCAACCTTAATGACGTAGAGAAGCTTGGTGTTGTCCGATCCTTGTTTGGCAAGCTGCGCGCTTGAGGAATCCTCTGGGATTCGCGCGCATTCCCCCCCTTCCAAGCTCCATCAGGCTTAGACTGAGGGGCGCTTGTGCGTTGTTGCTCGCCATTTACTTGCGCCTCACCTATCTCGCTCACATCAGGACCATAACACGTATATGTGTCCTGAAATTGCACATGGTGAGATTGGCAGGCACCGTCCAATTTCGTGCTGTGAGCGGTTTGAGTGCGCTCGGACATCAGCTTATCTACCTTTACAGTAAGGTCATTCACTTTTTTGATAAGCTGCACCAAGGTCTGGGAGAACGATCGAGGGATTTTAAAAATGTTTCCCTCTTCTGAGACCAATGACAGCCATTCTTCCTCTCGTTCGGGTTGAGGCTCTGTGTTGGTCGCGGCTGACGTCGTTTCATCTAGCTCGACGTCATCGAAATCCTGCACCGTCCTGTGCAGGTTGTCTTTAACCGCAGCGTTCTCCCCGCAGTACCAGATACACTTCCTGATCTGGGCTAGGTTCATCAGACTTCTCGTCTTGATGTTCACCTAGCATCTGCAGCCATCTATTTCTCCGTTGGAGATGGCTGCGAACTGCTGTGGCTTCATCTTCCTCCTGGTTAAACTCCTGGGCCGAATAATTTCTTAATAGCCACTGGTGGAGTCGCTCGGCTTTCCTATGAACCGAGCCTGCCGATTTTAGGTTTAAGGCGTCCAGGTGTAATTCAATTTGCTCCCTGGTGAACGTCTCGATCCATGCATCGATTTGACTATCGACGTCTTTCTGCTGTTAGGAGGCGTCGAGGCTTGGCGCTTGCGCAGAGAACTTGACCTGCCACTTCTAACAATTGCCGCCGACGTCTCGAGGTGTTCCATTCAACCTTAATGACGTAGAGAACGCTTGGTGTTGTCCGATCCCTTGTTTGGCAAGCGGCGCCGTTGGGAATCCTCGGGATTCGCGCGCATATTCCCCCCCCCCTTCCAAGCTCCATCAGGCTTAGACTGAGGGGCGCTTGTGCGTTGTTGCTCGCCATTTACTTGCGCCTCACCTATCTCGCTCACATCAGGACCATAACACGTATATGTGTCCTGAAATTGCACATGGTGAGATTGGCAGGCACCGTCCAATTTCGTGCTGTGAGCGGTTTGAGTGCGCTCGGACATCAGCTTATCTACCTTTACAGTAAGGTCATTCACTTTTTTGATAAGCTGCACCAAGGTCTGGGAGAACGATCGAGGGATTTTAAAAATGTTTCCCTCTTCTGAGACCAATGACAGCCATTCTTCCTCTCGTTCGGGTTGAGGCTCTGTGTTGGTCGCGGCTGACGTCGTTTCATCTAGCTCGACGTCATCGAAATCCTGCACCGTCCTGTGCAGGTTGTCTTTAACCGCAGCGTTCTCCCGCAGTACCAGATACACTTCCTGATCTGGGCTAGGTTCATCAGACTTCTCGTCTTGATGTTCACCTAGCATCTGCAGCCATCTATTTCTCCGTTGGAGATGGCTGCGAACTGCTGTGGCTTCATCTTCCTCCTGGTTAAACTCCTGGGCCGAATAATTTCTTAATAGCCACTGGTGGAGTCGCTCGGCTTTCCTATGAACCGAGCCTGCCGATTTTAGGTTTAAGGCGTCCAGGTGTAATTCAATTTGCTCCCTGGTGAACGTCTCGATCCATGCATCGATTTGACTATCGACGTCTTTCTGCTGAGCGGCCATCTTCAGTTGTAGCGTCGTTTATACGTTTAACAGTAAGAACCTCGCTGGCTTGACGCTTTATGTGTGTGCAAGGTTATATGCTGTCGAATATTTAATTTTGGCGTTACTTGCCAAATGTCCAATCCGCGTAACTGGGTTTTGCTTCTACCTAAGCTAACCGCTAAAGCACAAAACCGGATGCCAAAAGTAAGTCCTGTCTTACTTTGATCAGGAAGCACTACTGAGTTTAACTATTTTCAACAAATCTGCTAATAAATTTACAATAAACTACTGCCTGGCTCTTACCTTGCGCTAACTTAACGGTACTATATAATAAATAATAAATAAATCAATAAATTAAATAATTAAAGTTACCGCGCGCTTGACGTCTTACAAAAATATAACCTATAATACAATTTGTAAAGGTCTGAGCCAGGTTATAAGCTTCCTGTTTTGTGCCAGCAAAAACCAGTTAAACCTTGCATATACTTACAAACAATTTATTAAGACCGATTAATTGCCACCAGGTTATGTCGCGCTGTGTCGCGTTCTTTCGTTCCTCTAGGTGGCGCTAGCTACTTGGTTTGGTCCAAACTATCCAATTTCCAAGTAACGTTGGTCGGTCTATCGATTCCGTTCGAAAACCCACCAAATTTCCTATTTGTGCGACCTTTTTCTAGTGGCGCCACCTATGTTCGACCAGGAACCAATTTCCTGTGTCTACTACTAAGTAGTCGAGACGAGAAATATAAAAAAAAATTTTTAATACAACATAAAATTCACGAGCGTATTACTATTTAAAAAAAAATTTTATTTGTTATAAAAAAATTTGTATTCGTTTATAACAATTCTATTTGTTAATAAACAAATCCCGCCTCGAGGGGGAACGAAAGAGTACCGAAAAGTACTTCACAATTTCGAAACGCGACTGCTGACCTCGTTATTGTTCGTGAGTTATCCAATTGTTAATTAATAATATTATTAACAATTGAACAACTATATCGTGCTTGTTGATTTTTCCGATGTCCTGTATCCAAAATCCACACGTATTGGGCGCCAGTTGTAACGGGTGGGTACTGGGGATATGTAAGGCCCACGGTTAGGCCCAATTTGTCCCAACTTACCAACCTTAAGTGTGCAGTCCCACGATGCGGCCGGGAATCTCTTTGATTCCCGTGCAATGCCGTTAACAACGTCAAACACCTCGTTTGACTTAGATACCGTGTGTTGGGCCCTATGCTCAAAATTGCCAACTAGGATAAACACCGGAGAGGGCGGTATTCGTAGGATAGGACGTTAACCGGTACAATACTATCAACAATCGATATTATTCGTTAATCGGCGAGAAAGGTTGTCTCGCCGAGTCAATTTATTAAATTACCAATTAAATAATAATAAATTAAGAATAAATTAACGTTAACAATTGACGGGGAGTCGTACCGATGACTACCCCCGAGGTCAGCGCGAAACAAGTAGTTAAACCCTATTAACCGACGAGTTACGAGCAACCGATCCGGATATGATTGGCTGCTTAACCTGATGGCATACGTCACACCGTCTGACGTATGTATTTCTGACCTAGAGAGCTTTGACGTAGAAGCTTCCTACGTCACGCGCGCCTTCTCTCGTGAAGTGGTTCCCGCGAACCACCGACCTGTCTATCCGTGCGGGTATTGTCACGAGAGGGGGAAAATGAGGAACGCTTCCTCACCTGGACCGTACCAGGTAAATCGGGACGCGAAATATTAGGTAGACACGCGGGTCTAAACGTGGTGCACCACTTACCGCTTGTCTAAATTTCGCGCCTCGGCGGGAAACGACTGGGCAAAGGAGAGATAGCTCGTCCTTATCTCTCTCTCTCACTCCAACGGTCGGGAAAGCGGCCGACTCTTGGCTTCCTTCTTTCTGCCTTTCTCGGGGCCGTGCTACTCCGCACGCCGACGTGGAGGTTGGTGGGGAGAAAAACCTCACACCCACACACGAAACGCACCAGTCTTTGTTCACTTTTTACCGTCTTAAAGTATATTCGGCAGTTGTCAACACCTTGTTGTTGCCGATCGCGCGCGAACTCTGCCTCGGTACTCCCAGCTGGGCGCGCGCGATTCTCGCGCGTTCGTGCGCGCGCCGCGCTGTATATCCTCTTTCGCGTTGCTTACCTGATCGGTAACTCGCTTACCGTTACAATATATATATATATATATTAACATTGTTTTTTTTAAGAATAGATAATATACGTATTTTTTCCGTGCACAAAAAAAAGTTGTGAATATAACTTGAAAGAATGTGTATTAAATTACTTATTCCTGATAAAACTCATAAAATTTTTAAATGTGTACTCAATAATAATAACGGACCTAAAATTCAATTTAATGCTTTAAATACAGATGCAAAATTTTTCGAAGATAAAATAAATATTAATCAAGTATAACATACACTTTTCCAAATATCCATATGTGATATATACAATGGGTTAAAAATTAAATACATTAATTATTGCATTTTTGAGATAATTCTATTATAAACAGTAATGGCAAAAGAAAATTCAAATTTTAACAGTGGCAATATAAAATATCAATTACATTGGAAAAGTTTTTCAAAAATTATTAATTTAGGAGCATTTATTTTAAATATTTTTAAATTACAATTTCAAAATCGTATGGATATATAAGTGAGTAGATAATGTATATTTATATAAAACAATATTTTAAATAAACAAGTATGTATTTTTTAGAAACAAAAGGTTATTTAAGGAATTAATTTGTTTTTAATAATCAAAATAAATACATGGGCTCTGTAACTAAAGGGGATAATAAATTGGATATAATTATGGTTTAAAGCGCAAATTTCGAAAGAGGGTGCAAATTACGAATTACGGGAGAAATGGAAGAAACAGGTTTTTATTTATATGCCGCCAAAATGTTATACATAGTTCTTTAAAATTAATACAAAATTTTATTTATTTAAGAAGAAAGTTTTATTACTCTAAATGTACAAAATATTAATGACAGAACTTTTAGCGATGATCCTTCGCCATTAAATAAATTAATTTTAGGAGGTACAATAAGAAGCTTTAAATAAGAAGAGCTTTATAAGAATTCATATAGTTTAAAATTTACAGTTAACATTTAATATGTCTCAATTTTTTTATTATTTTTATTCTGATTTCATTACACTAAATTTTGGTAAAAACTTTTATCTATAAATTATAATCGTATTTAAAAAAAAATTAAATTTGTGGTATAAAACCCAATGCACTATAACAGTGAAAGCCCCCCTAGTGTATATATATATATATATATTGTGACAAGGTGGATTTAATCCACTTGTCATATAGATGCCAGCATTACCGACACCGCGAGACGGCGCGGTATCGGTAGCATATAAGAACAATAAGCAGGCGCTACGACCAGTGCGGGCATAGCGCAGTGGTTAGCGTGAACGCCTTCGGATCCGAAGGGGCTCAGGTTCAAGACCCGACGCCCGCTCCTTTTTTTATTCAGCACTTAAAAGTCTCATGCCACAATATATATATCTCTCTATAATATATAAATATTTCGCCGCCGCCGCCGCCGCCGCCGTGTCTAAGAATTCAGAATTCAACATATATATATATGTTTTATATATCTATGTCATATATATGTTATATATATATGTTATATATATATGTCATATATATATGTTATATATATATGTTATATATATATGTCATATATATATATGTTATATATATATGTCATATATATATATAAGTGTGTGTGCATGTGTGAGTATGTGTGTGTGTGTGTGTGTGTGTGTGTGTGTGAACATACACTTTTCCAAATATCCATATGTGATATATACAATGGCTTAAAAATTAAATATATTAATTATTACATTTTTAAGATAATTCTATTATAAACAGTAATGGCAAGAGAAAATTCAAATTTTAACAGTGGCAATATAAAATACGAATTACATTTGAATAGATTTTCAAAAACTATTAATTTAGGAGCATTTAATTTAAATATTTTTTAAATTAATATTTCAAAATTGTATGGATATATAAATGTGTAGATAATTTATATTTATATAACACAATATTTTAAATAAACAAGTATGTATTTATTAGAAACAGAAGGATATTTAAGAAATGAATTTGTTTATAATAATCAAAATAAATATTTGGGCTCTGCATAGTAAAAATAAATTGGATATAATTATGGATTAAAATGCAAATTTTGAAAGAGGGTGCAAATTACGATTCACGAGAGAAATGGAAGAAACAGGTTTTTATTTATATAGCGCTAAAATTTTATAAATAATTCTTTAAAACTAATACAAATTTAATTTAATTAAGAAGAAAATTTTATTACTCTAAAAGTACAAAATATTAATGACATAGAACTTTTGGCGATGATCGTTCGTCATTAAATAAATTAATTTTAGGAGGTGAAGTTCTATTTATAACCGTTTCAAATAATCCAAAATTTTAATAAGTTGTTAACTAAAATACTACAATTTAGTAAGTATATGTACTTTACTATTTTTGGTAAGTTAATTTTTCATTAACATTTATAATTATTAAAATATAAATTTAAGCTTTATAAGTATTCATATAGTTTAAAATTTACAGTTAACATTTAATATGTCTCTATTTTTTTTATTATTTTTATTCTGATTTCATTACTCTAAATTTTGGTAAACTTTTATTTATAAATTATAATAACTATAGCAATACCTTCAAGGTGTTGTGTGAATCTGTTTAATTTTTAAGGTGTCCATGGTAGTGAAAAAATAATACAATTTAAAACATTATTTTAAATAAATTAATTACGAAAAACCTTTTTCGAATTAAAAATAGGGGGTTGGCGCGCGAAGCGCGCAGGGGGGCGAAGCCCCCCTAGTATATATATATATATATATATATATATACACGGTGCGCACACACATATACACGCGTAAATCCTATTGTATAGCGCGCGTATGTGTATCATATTCACCGACTATGAGATGTACGTATATGCCGGCAGTATTGGAGTTCAATTATCTTTATATATATTAAGATCCTTCCTGGCGTCCATCGTCCGATTGTTCAGACTTGGAGAGAGAAATGGAGAGATTGATTAATAATTTATTTATTTTTGCCAAGGTGGAGTACACCGAATGGCAGTAGAAGATTAATAGAAAATATAAATATAAATAAATATACATAGCAATTACTAGTTCAATATGTCGTAAAATATAAATTATATAATCAAATATATAACATAATAATAATAAAATGGAAATTTCGAAAACAATAAATAATATAATAAAAAATTTTTAATATCACAAAAATGCTAGACTAAAGATTTATCTGCACTATCACAGAAGCACTACCAATACACGGACGTATATTCTTTCTCAATTCATTGCCCATTACTGACTAAAAATTTATGATATTTAAACTTAAAGATATTAACATTAAGACTATCTCGGATCCCTTTTGGTATCGTTTTCCATAATCGCATGCCCTGGTTTATGAAGGAACATTTGTATACGTCAGTGTTGACTACAGGAATGTTAAAAATAGATTCAATGCATTTAGAACGCCGAAGGTCTTCATTCACGAATTTTAAGTGGTCGAATAAATATAGCGGTTTTTCAGAGTATATCAACTTGTACACAGCTATCCCTAGGAAATACCTACGTAATAATTGTATTATATAAACGTTGCAACTTCACTACAAGATAAGAAAGGATATCAGCATAGACCAACATCCATAGTCAAAATGAGGGATCAATAGAGTGTTGGCAAGTATTATTCGAGTTTTGAGAGGTAAACAGTAGCACTTATAGCGGAGTCTATAAAGAGTATTCTTGAACTGATTGCTGCATTCGAAGATAAATCATACGTCAAAAGTAAACCCAAGCACTTAACTGACTCACTCAAGGGGATTACCACCGAATCAACAACTAAGAGCAACATTGATTCGGTATCAATAGATCTCCTATTCTGTAATGAAGAGAACAAGATCGCCTTGGTTTTACCTACGTTCACTTTCAATCCATTGCCTACAATCCACTCAATTATAGACTGAATGTCTTCATTGATTTTACCAATTGTCACATTGATAGAGTACTGTTCACACTGGATGTATATCTTTAGGTCATCGGCAAAAAACATAGTTTTGCAGTGTTTAACTACTGTCGCGTCATGATAGACGTAACGTACACACATGCGCGTACACATACACACACACACACATACGCACGCATTTAATACTCAAAGTAGGATGTCCTCGTCAAGACAGGAACCGCCTTGAAAAATTCTAGCCAATAACTTAATTAGGACACGCATGACAAAGAATAAATTAATTAAGTAAATGTACAATGTTGTAACCAAATTTGATTGGTCAAGAGGAACCAAAACTCCACCCCAAACCCTTGATATAAATAGGGATGTCGCGCCGGGGGTGTGTGCTCTTGCTCTTTAGTCCTTTCTCAAGTAAGGTAAAATCCTGTATCCAAAAATTAACGCAAAATAAAGCAAGAAAATCGAAAGTCATTGTTCAGTATCTTTAAACCTTCAAACACCGGTCATTTTCCTATTCCCTTTAAAATCCCAATTAGTCTATACCGCATTACTATTGTAAGGGAGTCTTTGCATCGAGGATCAACGAGAGCGAGAAAGACAGCCGAGCAGTTGCAGCCACCGGTCAACCGTAGATCTCCCGCCCGATTAGGTTGGTTGTTTTCCTTTCCTCGCCTTCACTCATTGTTGGACCTCGGGCTTACCCATGCACGTAAATTTCGGAAGGGTCTATGACTTGTGCTATACCGAGGAGAATTGCCACCCATCCTTGACGCTATATGCGTACTAAATCGGGGAACTTCTATTTTTAATTTAAATTCAGTCCATTTAATTTTTCTACGTTACGTCTACCCTAGGACGTAACAAGTGGGGGCTCGTCCTAAAAATTAAAGAAGGGTTAGAGCAATTGTCTTCCTTATTAGCACAGATCATGGGTACCAATGAAAAAGAGAATTCTCGAAATAAAGACGTGGCTTCAATTTTGCTTAAGCAGGCGCTTAAAATAAATCCAGATTTTTCTGTTGAAAATCCCGACAAATCTTTAGCTAGTTTGTTAAAATTTTTTAAAGATAGGCATGATAGCGGGATACATTTGTCAGATGAAGCAGTAGGTCTCGATAAAAATATACCTGTAATAATTGACTTGTTAAAGGAATTCGTAGACAAAAAAGATATAATAGAATTTTGCGAAGATAAGTATCTAATTGAAGCTTTAGGCGATTTTATAGAAAAAAGAGTAAATCCGAAATTAATAATCGATTATATTATCGGAAATTTAGAAGCAAAAACAAAAGTAGAAGTAAATGGGATAGGTTTTAAACCCGAACTAACAGACGATAACACAACCTATTTTTCGGCAGAAAATGCAACAATTAAAAATGCAAAAACTTCAGAACAGCAAATGAAACCTGAAATTGTTAAACGGGATAATAATGTCAGATTTACTACAAGCACACCAATTTTACCAAATAACTGTAATAATATTAATTTAGTATCGGAGAGATTGCCAAGATTAAATTCGTATTTAACAAACTCAACCTTAGGACAAGTGAGGCCCCTTTCTATAAAAGACGCACTTGAATTAATTCCAAAATATAATGGGGTAAATATTCCATTGAGTCAATTTATTGACGGATGTAGGGAAGCTTGCAACACAATACATGAACAATATGAACCGGACCTCGCGAAATTAATTAAAATGAGATTATATGGAGAAGCATTGAAGAATGCAGCAAAAAAAAGTTTTGAATCGATTGAAGATATTGCAAATTTTTTTGATAGTATTTTTGGGTCTGCGAAATCTTATCATCATTTACACGCTGAATTAGCTAATGTAAAACAGAAAAGGGAAGAAAGTGTCGTAGTTTTATCAAACAGGGTTAGATTCATCGGTCAAGAAATCACTGAAGCAGCTCGAAGAGAAAAAAGGTTAACGAATAATTTCAAACGATCTTTAGAAAATGATTTAGTAAAATTTTTTATTCGCGGTTTACATTGGGTGATAAAAGCACTAATGGGGCAAGTATGTAAATTGGATGAAGCTACTGCAGAAGCTATAGAAATCGAAAGAGATTTTGCATGCTATGAAGTAGAAGAGTTAAATGAAACAATTAAAGTCATAACAGAAAATAAAAATCCTATACAAAGAGTCCATTTTGCCGAGACAAAATATACCGATAAATGCCAACTTTGCGGTAGGCAGGGCCACCTGGCACCGAAATGCTGGCATTTACAAAAAATGAGACAACCCCAAGCCAGGGAAAGACGGCCTACGAATGACTGGGCGGAGTCTCGAGAGTCAAGCAGACCGCAACAATGGCCAGTTGAAAAACGGACTAATGAATTTAAGCAGCAAGAAAATCAATATGTTCGTCGCCAAAATGCAACCTTCCCAAAACAAAATTATACAAATACAGAAAGGATATGCCGATACCGCAAAAAAGAGGGCCATAATATAGAAGAATGTAGAAAACGGGAATTTAATAATCGAAATCGAGAGAACCGATGGGAAAACGAAAATGGTCTCCGACAACAGGGCGCGAGACGAGAGACCCAGTACACGAGGCGCCCGAGCTACAAAAATCAGTAACCCACATCATCAAATATATTTTCGATTAAATAACAATTGCAAGTCGCCAATTATTAAACTAAAAATCCGAGAAGCAACGAGGAAATAATTTTTATTTTAGATTCAGGAGCGGGTCCCAATTTACTAAAATTACGAAACATACCAAAAGACGACAATATTAATAAAAATGAAATATTAGAATTAAAAGGAATCACGGAAAAAAGCATTTACACTTTAGGCAAAGTTGACATCCATTTTCCAAAGTTTGACATTGAATTCCATATAATAAATAACAACGTGCCTATAATCGAAGATGGTTTACTGGGAAGCGATTTTTTCTGTCAATCAGGTGCAAAAATTGATTATGCGAAAAGAATGTTAAGAGTTGTATGTATCCCTTTTGTAGAAGAAAACATATTATTGATCCAAACAAAGGAAAGGTATGAAGACCCGACGAGTAATGTCATAGAAAAACGTAACAGTATATTGAACGAGAGAACGGGAACGTGTAAGGGAATTTCCGCTAACCCTATGAGTGTCAATGCAAGAGAGGGTGAGGAAGTCGTAAAACATATCACACAGGTAATAAAACCACCTAAAAGGAATTCGTTTTGGGAAACAGGAAAAACAAATTATGCTAATGAAAATTTTCAACGAAGGGAGGTGTCGACCCGAGAGGTCAATCATATTAATGAGAAAGTATATCTTGTAGAAGAGACGCGAATTCAAGGACATATAAGCCCATCGCGTAAGCAAGAGTCAATTCTAATTAAGTCTCAAAGTCAGGACCGACCGGGTAGTCGAAATCAATTCAAAAATCAGAAAGATATTCAAATTCGATCTCAATGTAAAAATAAATTGGAAATACAAGATCCCAAGCGAAATCAAAACCAAATTCCAATTCAAAATCAAAATCTAAATCAAAATGCAAGTTTAAATGAAATTCAATATCAAATTCTAAATCAAAATTCAAGTTCAAATGAAATTCAAAATCAAATTCTAAATCAAAATTTAAGTTCAAATGAAATTCAATATCAAATTCTAAATCAAAATTCAAGTTCAAGTGAAATTCAAAATCAAATTCTAAATCAAAATTCAATTTCAAATGAAATTCAAAATCAAATTCTAAATCAAAATTCAAGTTCAAATGAAATTCAAAATCAAATTCTAAATCTAAAATCGACTTCAAAGGTAACTCAATATCGAAGTTTAAATGAAATTCCAAGCCTAAATCAAGTCTTACGTACGAAGGCAGTATGTAAGCCTAATTTATGTAAATTAATCAAACAAGGACACGAAGAGATAAGTCAAGAAATTAAAATTATTAAGAAATTAGAAACAAATACCAAATCGAACCCAGTAATAAGGGAGAACGATGAAGAATACTTAAATCATGAAATTAAGAAAGAAAGATTGCAAAAGCACTCCTCAAATAAAAAAAAATAATCTCTTAAATGAACTCGAGAGTGATGATTCAAATCAAATTCTAAATCAAAATTCAATTTCAAATGAAATTCAAAATCAAATTCTAAATCAAAATTCAAGTTCAAATGAAATTCAAAATCAAATTCTAAATCTAAAATCGACTTCAAGGTAACTCAATATCGAAGTTTAAATGAAATTCCAAGCCTAAATCAAGTCTTACGTACGAAGGCAGTATGTAAGCCTAATTTATGTAAATTAATCAAACAAGGACACGAAGAGATAAGTCAAGAAATTAAAATTATTAAGAAATTAGAAACAAATACCAAATCGAACCCAGTAATAAGGGAGAACGATGAAGAATACTTAAATCATGAAATTAAGAAAGAAGATTGCAAAAGCACTCCTCAAATAAAAAAAAATAATCTCTTAAATGAACTCGAGAGTGATGAGGCAACTAATAAATCAAGCGCGCACTCAAATCCAAGAAACGAGAACGAAATAAGTAATGAAAAATATTCTAATTTTGAGATAAAGAGAAAAGATATGGAAGGTCTCGATAATAATACAAAAAATAAAAAGGCATTAGCACAAAATGAAAATGTAGACGCAAACGAATTCGATGAAGAAAGGTTGTTAATTTCGACACGCATGTTACAAAAAATTCTAGAGGAAGGTTTAATGAATAATGAAATTCTGTGGAATAATAACCAAGACATGGAAATGTTAATAAGTAATCTACTAATGGAAATAAAGTATCATGACAACTCAACAAATAACTCAAAGGAATTGAGACAAAATCTAAATAAATTAGGAAATTATGTAAAACTACATGCCTTTGGGGGAGAATCTCATAAAAATGTTATTAAAGATACATTGGAGGGTTTACTTAAATTAAGAATTAATTTAAAAGGAAAAGGCGGAAAGAAACTAAAAGGTAGTCATAAAGTTTATCGCTTAGCATGCGTCATACCAAAAGGGAGAGCGTAAAAGGTAAAATCATTACTACGACTTGACCATTTGGCTACTGATGAAAGAGAAGAAATAGAAAAATTAATTGAGAAATATAGCGACATCTTTTACCTTCCGGGTGAAAAATTAACAGCAACACATATTTTAAAACTAACAATCCCAACAACGGACGATGTACCAATAACTTCAAAACAATACCGGTTACCTCCGGTACATAAAGAAGAAATCGCAAGACAAGTGCAAGACTTATTAGAAGACGGCATTATCGAACCATCTACCTCATCGTACTCAAGCCCTTGTTTTCTAGTTCCTAAGAAAGAGGACATTCAAGGACGCAAGCAATACAGAATGGTGATCGACTATCGCAAATTAAATGCGAAAACCTTAGACGACCAATTTCCGCTACCGAATATAACTGAAATAATAGACCAATTGGGCAGATCAAAAAAATTCTCAACTTTTGATCTTAAGGCTTCGTATCATCAAATAGAAATTGACGAACGAGACCGTCACAAAACCGCGTTTGTTACAAATGGAGATTAGTACCATTTTAACTGAGGAAGCTTCGGACTACGAACAATGCCGGTTACATTCTCAAGAGCACTTTCAATTGCACTCGCAGGACTTATCAATAAAGAACTTTTTTGCTTTATTGATGATATTATTTGTTATTCGGAGACTCTACAAAAATATATTAAAAGATTAGAGAATTTATTTATTAGATTGCGAAAAGCGGTTTTAAAATTACAACCAGAGAAATACGCATTTTTTAAAAAAACAGTTACATATTTAGGTCATGTAATTAGTGCAGAAGGAATTAAACCAGATTCGCGAAAAATTGAAGCTGTACGAAAATTTCCACGCCCTCAAAATGCTAAAAATATCAAGCAATTTTTGGGTTTAGCGGGCTACTATAGAAGACTTATTCATCAATTTTCAAAAATTGCAAAACCTTTAACGGATTTATTAAAAAAGGACGTTCAATTTAAATAGTCAGAAGAAACAGAAAAGGCATTTGAGACATTACGCATTAGTTTATGCGAAAAACCAGTATTAATTTTTCCAAATTTCGAAATTACTTTCAATCTAACGACCGACGCTTCGGGATATGCAATTGCTGGAGTCTTAAGTCAAGGTGAGATAGGGAAAGATCAACTCGTTGCATACGTCTCTCGAGTTCTTTCGGATGTTGAAAAACGTTGGGACACGTTTAACAAAGAAGGACTAGCAATAATATTTTGCATTAAGCATTTCTGACCGTATTTATTTGGACGAAAATTTTATCTTATAACAGATCATAAACCACTGGTATGGTTACAAACGCACACGGACCCGAACTCACGAGTTACGCGATGGCGCCTTATGCTCGCGGAATACGATTTCGAAATTAAATACAGACCGGGTCGCTTAAATGTAGCAGACGTACTGTCTAGAAACCCCATAGACAAGGTCCTAGTTATTACGAGAAGCAAGGCAATAGCGGCAGGCGATGAACCCGAGTCTAGCCTAGTTGAACCACCGCGGGGTATGACCACGAGAGCGAAGGCGGGTCGCCAGGTAGGCCAGCGATATTTAGACGCAATAGAGGCTCTACGCCCGCAAAGGGGAAGAAAAAACGAGAGGCGAGCGAACGCACAATCACCGGACCGTGGAGAAGGAACGCACGTCGATACGGAGGTGGAAACTTTCGAGCCGGAACCCCTCGATCACTCGGAAAACGCGCGGTTACGCTTACACGAAGATCTTGATCATGTTAATGAATCATTACTTGAAAACGATCCGCAATTCAGTCCTGATCATATAAACGAAGAGACGTCGATCTATGAAGAACAATTTAATCAAATTAACGATAAACAAGTAATGATTACATGCAGAGAAAAATTATTTATGCGTAAGGACAATTATATGTATTTTGTTACTACAACAGGAGAACCATGCGACGATGGGGCTTCGCAATTAAAACTACAGAATAAATTACCAAGATTCAAGGAAATGCAGGTTGGAATACCAGTTTTGATAAATGTAAATACAAAAATTCATATAGCATTACCGATACGAACAGAATCGTTAATCAGGCTAAATGGAATTGATAATAACCTAAATTTATTATGCGAAAATCTGTATTTAACTTTAGATACAATACAGATAAAATCAATAAGTATAGCGAAAACCGATAGAATTGAAAATTTAGAGTGGGAATTAGTTTTAGAAAAACTAAAAGGAGTTTTTAGTCAAAGCACGGTAAAATTAATTGTTTTTTTTAGGTCTAATACGATATCCGACACTAGATGATCGAATTCCGATTATAGAAGAAGCTCACTATTTGGCTATAGGAGGACATAGAGGCGTCACAAAAACCTATAACCGTATTAAACAAATTTATAAGTGGGAGAATTTAAAGATAGAGGTACAAGATTTTATAAGAAAATGTTTGAATTGCCAATTAAAGAAATTGGTTAGGGTTAAAACTAGAGCTCCAATGGTCATTACAAACTCGGGAACGCACGCTATGGACCGAATAAGTATGGATATTGTTGGTCCCTTTCGCAAAACCAAGCGTGGAAACGAGTACATTTTAACCTTCCAAGACTTATTAACTAAATTCGCATTAGCTGAGCCTTTGGCACGAATTTCGGCCATGGATGTAGCGAATGGTTTAATAAGAAAAGTCATGCATATTTGGCGCACCTCGAATAATCCTTGCGGATCAAGGTACGAATTTCATGAGTAAATTAATGAAAAGAATAGCAAAAATATTTAGAATTAAACAAACTAAAACCACGGCGTTCCACCCACAATCAAATGGTGGACTTGAAAGATTGCACTCAAGTCTCATTGAATACTTGAAATTTTTTGTACATAGTAATCGAACAGATAGGGACGATTATCTGGATTTGGCTACCTTTAATTTTAACACGGGAATTAGTGAGTCTACATGGTATACGCCGTTTGAACTCGTGTTCGGCCGACTGGCACGCACACCCTCGAACACACCGGTCGAAACAGAAGACCTGGCGCCTACATACGATGGTTATCTTGAAGATTTAGTCAAGCGCCTAAACAGTCTACAAAACATAGCCCAACAAAATCTTTTAAAGGCAAAACTTCGAGCCAAGAAATACTACGATCGAAAGGTAAACGTTTTAACACTACAAATCGGTGATTACGTATGTCTGCAAAAAGGGCCAAAACCTAAGAAATTTGACGATCAATACTCGGGTCCATTTTTAGTTCTAGACGTTTCCGACAATGGGAATGTAAAAATTCAAATAAATGGAAGTAAATATAAAATAGTGCACATAAATCGCTTACGCAAATCGCATATTGAAACCGAATAAGCTTGTTGGTATTTAAATTTAAGAGCATGACGAATGTAAATAAAAAAAAAATAATAAGCCATGTATATAGCAAAACTCTAACAATGATATGTATTTTTACAAATGCAGAAATGCTAAGGAAATCAATAAAGAATCAGTCAATAGATTCTGATAATTTAAAAAAAACGGAAAGATAAAACTAAGCATTTTTGCAACGGTTCTATAAATAAATAAAAAAAGAACGCTTTCATGAACTTATTTAATGTTGCAGATGAGTTGTAAAACACTATTGGCCATCATTTATCTCACAACAATTATACCAAGGAAAATCTATATTAACGCAATCATAGGGTACGACTGTTCGCAGCACGTCTCAAATTTAACAACATTTTTGTTAATCCACGTAGGAGAATGCGATATACCTGAACCTGTAGTAAATACAACACAAATTTATGTACGACTATTGCAATTAAATGATTTTTCAAGCACTCATGTAAAACTTTGTAAAGTAGAAATAAAAAGATCGGTAACATACTGCGGCGCGTTTTCGCATAGAAAAGACAAAAATAGAGGAGAGGTTCAGTTTATTGATGAAATTTCTAGGGAAGAATGTAATAGAATGCATGTATACCGCCCACACCGAGTACGAGACGAAGTAATAAGTAACTTAAAACTGAACAGATCGATTGTCCACCCAATGACGTTTGTTGGGAAGATAGATCAAGCAGGAGGTTGTAGTAACCCGGGAATGTACGCGGATCCATATGGTATTTTTGACGATGCTATAGTCACGGGCTATGTTACCATTACTTTAAGGGATTACTATGCACCGGTAAACTTAAATGCAAACGAGGTTATTTTACGATCCGGTACGCGCTGTAAGTTTAATCAAGATGATTGTATTGACGTAGAAGCAGGGTACACCTTTTGGGATAGGTTACCAGCACAGGCATGCGAACGCAGTAAATACGCAGAATTATACGCGGGTTATGTTAATAAAGTTGTAGAACAAGGCAATGAGCAACATCCGGTATATGTAATGAAATCGAGCGAGATAACCTTTGCTTTCACGACTTTAGGACAAATTCCGGTGTGTTCTTATGAATTAATTAGAACAGAGCAC
Source organism: Theocolax elegans (assembly GCA_026168455.1). Lineage (NCBI taxonomy): Eukaryota > Metazoa > Arthropoda > Insecta > Hymenoptera > Cerocephalidae > Theocolax > Theocolax elegans. The sequence goes on from CM047430.1 coordinate 26,035,405, forward strand.
CCAAAGTTATTTTACTAGAAGGACCTATAACAGAAACCTTTCAAGCCGTAAGAAATCCGTCAATCGAAAATCTCGACATTTTTGCATATGTAAACTCTAAATTCGTTTACGTAGAAAAACATATTAAAGGACAATTGAAAACATTATATCGCAATTTAATTTTGCCAAAATGCGAATTGGAAAGAAGAGTTATATCAGATGCATTAAGCATTGCAGCAACAACACCTGACGTTTTTGCATATCAAATCATGAAGAAAAATGGTTACATGGGCTTGGTAGCCGGAGAAGTTGTGCACTTAATGAAGTGCGTACAAATTGACGTTCAACGAAGAGAAACTACAAAATGTTACCAAGAGTTACCAGTAACCAAAGACGGCAAAGATTATTTTTTGACGCCAAGGACACATATTTTAAAACAATATGGGACCGAAGCTGCCTGCAGTGTTCTGATTCCTCCTATTTTCTTACTAGGGGAAGATTGGTTTACTATTTTACCAAGAGGAACAACTAAGGGAGTAAAACCATACATTTTCCAATTCGGCGCACGAATGGAAAGAATGTTACATAATTATAAAGCATTGAGAGAAATAGCACAAGAAGAATGTAGGGAAATAACCGATTTATGCCTACAACGCGAAAATCTAGCAATCAGGGCACTTTTAACGGGGCTTCGACCGGAAGTCAAAAGATACATTTGTAAACCGGAAATCTACACAAATTTGGACCATGCAATTCGTCATGCGCGCAACATTCAATATCATTTAGATGACTTGAGAATGTTTAGAAAACGATGTTCGATTATTCTACAGTACAGTAATTAATTTAAATACATAAAATAAATAATCGATTTTTTTTATCCATACAGAATTGAATGGGCGATGGTGTAGATCGATGAAAAATCGAAACCTTTCATGCTACAGGACAATTCTGCCGCATCCAGTTCTTTTCTACGCAAGATTATAGTAACCTTTTGCGATAAATACTAATGAAATATTATTAGTAAATCTGTCTAAGTACTTTAGGGACAAAAGACTCAATTAATCTTAGGACTAAAAATTAATATTACGTAAAAAAAAGGGAACCTAATATATATATATATATATATATATAGTTCATTTTTATTAACTTTCTACTGTTTGTGGTTTGCCTATCGATATAAAGTTTTAATTAAGAATTAAATATATATATATATATATATATATATATATATATATATGTATATATATAATACCTGTATTTAGTCAGTATAGGAATATTCTATAAGTTTAAATAGTATACTATATTAATACAAAAAAAATGTCAGTTTTAGTAAGAAATTTGGAGCGACTTTGCTATTTTTGCCATAATACATACCTGTGCCATTATTGTTATACGACAAAATTATCACACATAGAAAAAATTCGGTTTTCATTAAGTGCTACACGAACGATACGCGAATTAATTTGTACTTTTACTGATCTAAAATGTTTTTGTTGCGGACTCCCAATTCCTTTCAAAAGTTGTCTTATCCGTTATCGAGCAAGAAGTTAAATGCAATGGATATGTACTAACGCGCGTAAATGGCGGACTACACGAATGTATAACATCGCAATTACAACCTCGAGAACAACATAAATGGAATTTCTTGACTCAAGCGCGAGTAAATAAACAAAATAGTATTCTATTCGAAGAGAGCACGAAAGTATTATGTAAACGAAGCACTAAAAGAATCGACCAACATACAGAAACCAGTAGAGCAGAATCTACAAATCCAAAGATTCAAGAGGAGAAAAAAGAAAATAAAGCTGAATGAAAGAAATTATGCGTATACCGATGATATTAAGCGCGTATTGAAATAAATCTCAGAGAAACATAAAAATATGTGTAATTAACATAATACGATAAATTGGAACGCATAGGAAAAATAAGTTAAAAAAAAATATATATACAAACGCACATAAATAAAGAAACGATATGTTGGACATAATAAAGTTTTTTTTATTATTATGTTACAGACAAAATGGAGAAGATTATGTGCGCATTTTTCATCGTGATTCAGGTTGTGATTGCGACGACTCAAAATAAGGCAATTGTAACAGAGCGAAATAACCCGGGCATCATTTTTAATCGATTGCAAGAAATAGACTTTATTAAACAAGAATGGTGTATAATAACTACAATTGACACGCAGAAAGTTTTCGGAATCCAAGAAAATTTTACAAAAATAATACAAGATATTGTACAAATAAAGATAAGCAGAATTTATTTATTACAAGAAAAAAATGCGCGAGTTCTCTAGAATAAGAGACGCTTATATCACTTCAGTGACTTCATATTCGTCAGGGGACGAAGTTTTAGATAAGGGGGGGACGAAAACGCATTTACAAAAAATTCATCACTAGATATAGTATCAAAGGCATACATAGATAATGAAATCATGCAAATTTTAGAAAAAATGTCTGTAGAAATGAAACAACTGGAAGCAATATTACAGATACTACTAGGAGAAAAAGGAATAATAGATATTGACAAATCAAGAGTTGAGGAAACAATCAATCTAGCATTACAAAATTTGGATAGTTACTTGGATATAGCCAACACGATAACAAGTTCATTGTCAACAACAAAGTATCCGAAACCAAGAGTCCGGTAAAAATTGAACAAATAAATGCGGCGATAATTGCCGAGTTCGCTCCAAGAGAATTAACAATTTATAAAGATCACATAATTATGCAAATAATAATGCCAATGGTAGAAAAGGAAACGCACACTTTGTACAAAATGCTTCCAGTGCCAGTTTTCCAACAAGGGTATATAATCCATAATGCAGCGTACATTCAACCTAGGGACGATTTTATAGCCTCTCTTCCCAACGGGGAAAAACACACCTTTTTAAGTAGAACGCAGCTGTCGAGATGCATTAAATTACAAAGGAATTATATATGCGTAAGGAAAAACCCTGTGCATCTCCAACGAGAGTGTGAAAGCAAATTATTACTGGAACAAGACTATGCAACTTTTAGTTCATGTAGAATTAATTTTATGAAAGGCAAGAACTTATACATCATTAAAACTGCTCATCCAAGACACTATGTTTACTCAGTCGCAAAGCCTACACTCGTAAATGTATTTTGCCCAGGATTCGAGGAGACATACACTTTTCAACAAGCAGGAACGATTTCTCTCTCAGCGGGCTGCCACTTTAAGGTTCACGATAACATCTACTACGCTTCAGAGCTGCTGGTGAGAGAAAAGGACACGTACTATTTACCACCATTGCAGTTGATCGGAGCAGGGAAAAACCTTCCGAGCGATTTAAAACCGGATAAAACTATTAAAGTTAAAATTGAAAATCAAATAACTGATGCTTACTTACATGAATTGGTTATTATACCAATGCTTTTTGCCGGATGCTTATTACTATGTCGATATATGTTCCAAAAATGTATTAGAAAATCAAGAAAAGACAAAGTAGAGTACGTCCTAATGCGACCATTTGATCCGACAATACAATGAAATTTCTTACCTCGAGAACACCTATATGCAACTCCGAGAACACCACCCAAGACGTATGAACCAGAACCACCTCCGAACACGCCAGTTTTATCCGAGAAAACTGAACCAAGTAACAATGTTTAAGACATTTAAAAATGACTTATAATTAACAATTAATTATTATAATAAAAAAATATAATGTAAATAGTATGCTTGCTTATCATTTAAATATAAATGTTTGTTTATAAATAAATTATAATAACTTTCGAACTTGCGCAATAAGTAAATATATGTATATGAATAGGATATAGATTATAAAAAAAGAACCTTGATTTTATCTATTTCTTTTTATCCAATCCAGGGTTTTCCCTGAATCATAATTAAGTCACGGGGGTGGAGAAAACAAAAAAATCCAACAGTACCAGCCTATAAATAGGGGGGTTTCACGCTTGACAATCGATTCTTACTTGTAGCAACAACATGGCCACACGTCAACCCTCACACACCAAGATGAGCAACGACAACTGGGATATGGACATAGAACTCGATTCGTCAGTGGGGTGGATGACGGAACGACGAGCTTTAAGAAGAACAACAGTCCTGTGGCGGCTTCTAAGAAAATACTTTTCTTTATGGGTATACCTGATGAGAGACGGATAAGTACGTCGAACAACTCGTGCCCGAATAGGAATAGACGGCCACCACTATTCAGCATACACTGCTGATGAAAGAATAGCCAGCCAATGGTGTAACATGCACGAGAGAGGATCTGCAATGACTTGGATCCAAATACAGTACGGTACCACCGGCAGAAGTACCGTAGTTTTCTGAAAAATGTAATGGACGGATTACTGGAGCCAGGAATAACAAACCATTGGGACAGCGATCTAAACCTAGAGGGATTATCCCTATTGGATTACGGCAGCACGGAAGAAGTCGAACGACCAGCTCGTTGCGTGGAATGTGGTTTAAGGGTGAAAAACACGCAGCATTATTGTCCGCGATGCGAATTCATTGGCCGATTTGACATCCCCACATACCAAGGATTGAATTGTTGGTGCATCTGGGAATACGGAGATTTATCACTCCACATCTGCGATTCATGCAAGGGGGAAGTATACGAGCTCCTCGGAAGACAAAGAAGGATAGCTAAAAAAAAAAACAAACAAAAAAAACAAACAACCACCAAAATAACAAAACAAGACAACAAACGTGTGGACGTTTACGCCTGGCGTTAAACTTCTCTAAAGGGAGAGGTGTCGCGTCATGATAGACGCAACGTACACACATGCGCGTACACATACACACATACATACGCACACACACATACGCACGCATTTAATACTCAAAGTAGGATGTCCTCGTCAAGACAGGAACCGCCTTGAAAAATTCTAGCCAATAACTTAATTAGGACACGCATGACAAAGAATAAATTAATTAAGTAAATGTACAATGTTGTAACCAAATTTGATTGGTCAAGAGGAACCAAAACTCCACCCCAAACCCTTGATATAAATAGGGATGTCGCGCCGGGGGTGTATGCTCTTGCTCTTTAGTCCTTTCTCAAGTAAGATAAAATCATGTATCCAAAAATTAACGCGAAATAAAGCAAGAAAATCGAAAGTCATTGTTCAGTATCTTTAAACCTTCAAACACCAGTCATTTTCCTATTCCCTTTAAAATCCCAATTAGTCTATACCGCATTACTATTGTAAGGGAGTCTTTGCATCGAGGATCAACGAGAGCGAGAAAGACAGCCGAGCAGTTGCAGCCACCGGTCAACCGTAGATCTCCCGCCCGATTAGGTTGGTTGTTTTCCTTTCCTCGCCTTCACTCATTGTTGGACCTCGGGCTTACCCATGCACGTAAATTTCGGAAGGGTCTATGACCTGTGCTATACCGAGGAGAATTGCCACCCATCCTTGACGCTATACGCGTACTAAATCGGGGAACTTCTATTTTTAATTTAAATTCAGTCCATTTAGTTTTTCTACGTTACGTCTACCCTAGGACGTAACACTACCCTAATAATTGAGTTAATATAAACCAAAAATAAAATTGGACCAGAGGTCGAACCCTGTGGTACGCCTGATGCGGTCTGTAATAAATCAGACTTTTGATCATAACTTGACAAAACTGCCTGCATACCATCGGTTAGGTACGAGTGAATTCATCTAAGGGCATCCGGAACAAAGTTTGCCTCCTTAAGTCAGTAAGGCCGTGTGACACAAGGAATCAAATGCACGACTTCAATTAAATAAAACCATGAAGATCACTAAGCCATTCTCAAATCCACAACGAATATCCTCAGTTGTCTTCAGTAAGTCAGTCTGTGTACTAAAACCTCGGCGAAAACCTGATTGGAAAGATGATAAATAGAAATTTGATTCTAGATAATCAACTAGTAACCGTTCTACCTCGATCGCTACCGCTCCCTCGGTTAGTATAATATTTACCATGCCATTTATAATTACTACAATATTTAGATAAGTCATCAAAATATTTTGTAAAATTTTTTACATTTTAGAAATTATACAATTATTATTTTACAGTTCTTTTAATTTTGTTCATTACGATATTCATTTTATAAATGGTGATTAATTTTATTTTCTCAATATTTTCAATAAAAATGCTTCACAATACGCCGAAAGTGGACTGATCTTTATCAAAGTTGTAATATTTCCATGATTTTTTCAGTTTTAGTAATGTGTTTGCTTTACTTTTCGTAACTTTAGAAACATTTCGGTAACTTTACTAAAATTATTACTTAAAAATAATTGTCTTAAACTTGTCCTAAAATGAGTTAAAGTATACCATTCTATGTACAAAATAGACAAAATTTTGTTAAAGTTGGAAAAATTTTTCATATATTACAGATTTGATAAACTCCGGACGACTTGACTACACACTTTCAAAAAATACCGAATTATTTCCACTATGGTTACGTTCAATTGTAACTATTAATGTTTACAATCTAATTGTATAAACTTATTAAAACTCGTCTTATTTGACACCCTCGCTTCGTTCAGGCTACGAACTATTCAATAAATATAATAATTAAATATAATAATTAATAAAAAAAATAATTAATAGGTTTATCTTATGTTATATAACAAAATAATCTAAAATACCAAAATATTTTTACAAGAAATAGAAGAAGAAGGATTTTTAAGTCAATAGAAGAGTGTTGGAGTGGTGGAGTAAAAAAAATACTCTAAGATCCTTTTTTTTTTTGGTAGGGGGAAAAATACTTAATGTACACCCTACCCGGGTCGGCGGATAGGGTAGTGTGGGACTCTCCAATCTGGCCTACCCACTAAACAACCCCCTACTTGTAATGGTTATGAAAACGACCCCTCCGGGACCGTCCTATTGGACATTACTTCAGAGGGGCGCACCATCCGTCTAGACCATTATGGTCTCACTTTCCTTCGTTGTCTCTTCTTTTGGTGTTCAGGATTTTCTGAACGAAGCCAGATATGGCCATTAGCCTGCTTAGCATGGTTGTAATGATTGCTGCCTTGTCTGCTACCTGTTTCATCTGTTCCCAGAATGTCAATTTGTTGTCTATCATCATTCCTAGGTACCTCACCGCTGACTTGGTTTGTACTTCTGAGGATCCTACCTGCATCATCACTGTTGTGTTAATCCTGCGCTTTGTTAGTAACACAATCTCCGTTTTTGGTAGAGCTAGTTCGAGTCCATGGTCCTCCATCCAGTAAATAACACGGCGCATTACTTGGTTCAGCAGCATTTGTGTTGCCACTACAGTCCTACCAGTGATAACGACAGCAACGTCGTCAGCGTATCCTATTAGGAACGCTCCCTCCGGCATATTCATACGAAGAGTACTATCATAAGAGATATTCCATATGTCGGCCCCTAAAATAAATCCTTGGGCTGCCCCGGCGGTAAGCTCTCTTCTTTTCGTTCCAGCCGTCGTTTCGTATATTAATTGTCGATTCGTCAGATAGTCCTCCATTACTCGAAGAATGTAGGATGGAACCTTAAAGTCCTGTTCCATTGCGCGTAAAACATTGTCCCACGAGACATTATTAAAAGCATTCCTTACATCTAGTGTTGCCAGTACGCATATAGGTCGGGAATAATGATTACCTTGCTCTATTACTCTGACAGCTTGCACAACTTCCTGTATTGCATCTACAGTTGACCTTCCTTTTCGAAATCCGTATTGTCTGTTGGACAGGTTACCAGCCGCAGCTACCGCTTCTAGGATCCATGGTTTTAACATCTTCTCCAGTAATTTGCTTGCTGTGTCCAACATACATAGCGGTCTGTACGAGGATGGCGCATCGATCGGGCCTTTCCCTTTGCTGATCAGCACGAGCTTTGCCTCTTTCCAGCGACAGTAGAATATTCCTGCTTTCAGGCATGAATTGTACATATTTAATAAAAGCTGTGGATAACTCATGGCCACTGCTTTTAAACTCTCTGCTGGGAGTCCATCTGGTCCGGGAGCTTTTTTATTTTTTAAAGAGCCGACTGCTGTTCTTAGTTCTTGAGCTGTGAATAGTGGTGGATCAGAGACTGATGGCCACGTTCTTGCATCTCGTCTGTTATGAGTTGGGAAGAGAGCATCGACGATCCTTTCCACTGTTTCGTCGTCCGTAGGACTTCCAGGTTTGAAGGAACCAAGTTTACGTGTGACGATTTTGTAGCCTAGTCCCCATGGGTCCCTATTTAAATCTTCACCCAGTATGTTCCAGCATCTGCGTTGACTGCTTCGTATCGCACGGCGGAGAGACTTCTTCGCGTTCTTGTAATCATCTATTCGTCGGGTGGGAGGAAAAGGGTGATATTTCAAAATAGCGGTGAAAAAAGTTCTAATTCGGATGAGTGGTGAAAAAGGTTCTAATTCGGATGAGCGGTGAAAAAGGTTCTAATTCGAATGAGTGGTGAAAAAGGTTCTAATTCGGATGAGCGGTGAAAAAGGTTCTAATTCGAATGAGCGGTGAAAAAGGTTCTAATTCGGATGAGCGGTGAAAAAGGTTCTAATTCGAATGAGCGGTGAAAAAGGTTCTAATTCGGATGAGCGGTGAAAAAGGTTCTAATTCGAATGAGCGGTGAAAAAGGTTCTAATTCGGATGAGCGGTGAAAAAGGTTCTAATTCGAATGAGCGGTGAAAAAGGTTCTAATTCGGATGAGTGATGGAAAAGGTACTACTTCAAAAGAGCGATAAAAAGGTCTGAAGTTGGATGAGCGATAATTAAGGAAAATATATTTATTCCTGCAAACAAACAAAAAAGCTAAGTGGATTAATTATAATTTTTTAATTTTATCAATAAGCTTTTTTGATTTTTAGCAGGTTCACACGTTTAACTTGTATAATCTATAATTGAATTTGATATTTGGCTTCACGATAAGTTTTACAAAAAAATAAATTTATTTATGACAATAATTTATTAAATAAAAATAATTACTAATTCAATAAACTATAATAAAAACAATAATATTCACTAGGAATTAGTTTTTTTTTGTATCAAACTATTGATATCTCTTTTTTTTCATGATCCAAGGGCAAGATTTCATTGTAACAGCATTCCAATTTTTGCTGTTTCAAAGCACCACTCAATATTCTACCTGCATCTTCATAATTGTATTTATAATAAATCGAAGATTTGGTAACAATTATTTCACATAATTGTGAAATTTTTATTTTTTTCCAAAAATTTTTGTCAGATAAGTCCGAAAAATTAAATATATCTGACTGATTAATTTGATTAATCGTATAGTTGGGTGGTGTAATTTTTGCACTTTCAATTATAGTACACCATGATTTTTGATCCAAAATTAGTCGATTTTTAGATGTATTTTGAATCACTGAATGCATAGCATCTCCATCAGTCTGTGTATGCCCTTTAACGAGATATCTATAATAGAAACCGGGAAAATTATTACAAATTACAAAGCATTTAAATTTACAAAATTAATTTAAACTAATCATAATAATAAGTAATTAACATTTTCGTTTGTTAGAAATAGATAAAATTATTTTAAATATAATAATTGATATAAGATTATTTAAAAAATGTACTTAAATTATGTTATTAAAATAGGTTTCATTATATCTTAGTATATAATGAACAGACTACCTTTAATAAAACAGTTTAATGAAAATGCCAAACAATAGATTTTTAATACTTTCATTTAATCCAATTGCAAGTTGTATCAATTTATATAATATAAAATAATATATTAAATGGAACGAGTTAGTACCTGTGTATTATTTTTACTTGACAATCAATAGCTGCTTTCAAATACAATGAATACAATATCTGATTTCGATTTTGTCCAGCACAATTATCACTATAAAAACGAAATTCTTTAATTCCATTTTTGGATTTCCTAGCTATAAATTTCCATAAACAGCTAGCTGCAATAAGCAATTAAAATACTTTCAATTAGATGAATATGAATTTCTTACTCTTTTGAAATCCAACATTTTCCATAAATATTTAAAAGCTACTTTTTCACTAACTTTCGAATGTTTATTTAAAGTTTAATTTTATAGGTTAATTGAAATGTTTAAATTATTTTATTATAAAAATTTTGATAATCGAAACTTAAAAATTAAGCCTTATCAAATTAGTAAAGATAATTCTGTACTAATATTGTATTGCTTATAAATTTTTACTTATCAATTATGTAATTTGTGCATAAGTTATTTTATTTTTAAGATATCTCTGTATATTGTAATGGAACGTTTTAGACATTTTTGCGAAATTATGGTCGAGATGGGAGGAAGATCAACCAATTTACTGAAAATTTATTATAATTTTTTATAATAAAAGAAAATAAAATAGCCAATATTTGAGCTGATTTGATTAATTAAAAGTTAGTTGAGATATAAATTAGTAGCACCACGTGTTCTTTTGCGTAACTAATAAAAAAATCGCAATTTTAATTTTTTGTTATGAAAATAATTCAACTGCTTTGCATTGCAGAGACCTCGCAAAAAAAAAGTAAATATAAGTTCCGGTTGTAATGTAATTTATTTTTATTTTAATTTATCACTGGTTTATATGTATGCATGTATTAACGATTTTTAAAAAAAAGCATATTTCAAAAGGTTATAAAAATTTAAGTATTAAACAATCGCACAAGTGTAAATAGTTGTACAATTCTTAAATACTTTATATCTTAAGGATATGAATGCAAGTGTAACGAGCGCACAAAATTTTTAATTTAATTTTGCTATTATTCTTCCCCTCACGTATAATATCTATACACGAACGATGTTTTACACAAATCAACACATGTTTAACGTGTAAAACATCGTTTAAATAGATATCTGAGTGAAAATATATCTTTCATGTAAGAAAACATTTTTGGAAGAAACGAACACTCGGGAAATGTTCGTTACACTCGTATCACTAAACGATAGCCCAAGTAAATAAACTGCCCTCTTAGCTTGGGAAATTGCCGATAACGCTTCCCGTTGCGCAACATTCGATCGTTCACTAAAATTTTCCGTGCGCCCACGTGTTTTATTTTCTTATTATTTTACGCACGTTTTATAATTTTTATAAATAATAAACACGAACTAAGTTAAGCTAATTAATATGGTAAATAGAATTGCGTTAAAATACTAACGTTGGAGTCGCATTTTGAAAAACCTCGCATTAAAATACACACTTATGTTGGAATAAAAATTAGAATCAATTAATTAAAATTGAATCAAAAATCTATTTAAATGATGTTAAACAATAATATAATATTATATTTAATCAAGTAACTGTATCTAGCATGGAATTCAAACTTTTGATCAAAAAGAACAATAGTAATAAAAATTTAATTATCTATTCCTACAAATAAAATTTCGCACATCACAATATTTATTCCAACATTTATTTAAACAAACCTTACATAAAATTACACAATACACCAATTCTAATTATGAAAATTGCAAATGTACTTACATCTATTTATACCAATTATTTACGGATAAAACACAAAATACATGTACAATTATGTAAAATTTTAAAAAGCAATAATTCTGTACAATTACCGCACATATATATATATATATTTATTATTTTTCTAAAAAGGACCAAGCACATTTTAATGCGACCGAAAATTCGAATTTTTCTGCTTCCAAAATTGTTTACAACAATTTTAATAATAAGTTTACATATTCATAAACATTTTAAAATTATCAAATAAATAAAATACTTAAAATTTATAAAAAATCGAAGAAAAGTTCGAAAATGCACTCCCACCATTTTTTTTGTGTCTATCGAATAGAGATAAGCGCATAGGCATTTAAGGGCGGAGAAAATACGGCCCCGGGCTAATTGTCGGTAGTCCATAGGCTCGACAGTTTTCCACTGTCTCTCCTACGGGCAACAGGGCATTTTGTTTTTTTGATTGATTACGTTTCTCGCTGCATTTTGTATTTTCTTCGCTCGGTGTTAAACGCGACTCGTACTTAGAGTCTCGGGCGCGTGTTGAAATAGTAACTAATATATACATATATATATTCGACTATTCATATTTTCCGGCGAATTAAATCAACATCGAAGCGAAAGGGGACTTAGCGTACCTGGTTATTCACTGTATAAGGTAAAATAAATATTGTAATAATTAAAACCAACCCCTTAATTTTTTCTTTTATATAAAAATACCTTGGTTGGACAAAAGCGTAGATCTCGCAGCTGCTCTGCAAAGTCTACCCTTTTGTTTCATTTCTGCACCTCTCCTATTTCTCTAACGCAGAGAAAGCCGGATTCGCTGCTGTTCAGCAAATCCTGGTTTTGACGAGTGTTATATACATACATATATAACATTTGTCTAACAGAGAATCCCAATTGAGTAGCGCTGCCGTTCAGCATTACCTTTTGAGGCCTCCTTTCTATGTTTTCTCGTCTAATTTTCAGACAAATAATAGGAGAGTGCTGTTGTTCAGCACCTTCTATTGTTATTGTCGCGCATCTCTTTCTCTCTCTCTCTCTTTCTCTCTCTTTCTCGCTCACCGCCGATCGTACTCCCTAGGGCCAGTGCGACGCTCGGAGTCTCTCTCTCTCTCTCTCTCACTCTAGCCCGTACAATTGCTCCGGAGTAGACCCGATGCAACGAGGAGAGAAGTAGCCATTTTGGGCCATTGCCCCTACTCTCCTTCGGCGCGGCACGCGTCCACTTGCCGTAGCAAGCAGACGCCCATCGTTCCTTCTCTCTCTCTCGACCCCTCTCTATCTAGCCAAGCGCAGTAGCGGAGCTTGGGGTAGAGACGGGCCCGTTTAGTCTGTCTCTCTCTCGCGTATACGGAGACCCCTCCTGGTCTCTCCCTCTCTCTCTCTCTTACTCTCGCTCCGTTCCTGGCCTAGCCTAGCGCAGTACCAGCGAACGGATAAATTTAAGTTAAAATAGGAGTAACCCTTCCTGGTTCATCCTGAGACTTCTTGTTATACATAAATATCCGGTCATAGCCGGATTCGTATACAAGAAAGGAAAGGAAAATTAAATAAGCCCTTCCTGGCGTTTTCTTTTCGTACCACACACACACACACACACACACACACACACGCACATAAATATATACATATATATATTTACACCTACAGTCAAGGTGCATAATTTCGACGGGAGGCGCAGCCTCTCTGCATCAACCGTTGGAAGTGACGTGCAAGGACTACGCTGCCGCACAGCAGAGTTCTGCACTTCAACCTCGCTGCTGTTCAGCGGGGTCTTGTACTAAAACTTCGCTGCCGTTCAGCGGGGTTCTGCACTTTAACTTCGCTGCCGTTCAGCAAAGTTGAAGTCTAATATCACGTAAATAGGAACCGCTGCAGTTCAGCGAATCCGACTCTACGTGACCACACACTTATTACATTCTCTCTCTCTCTCTCTGTTCCCTCCGTTCGTCCTCTCCCTAGGGCCGGTCCGACGCTCGGAGCGCAGACCTCGCCATCTTGGGCTTTCTCCCCCTTCCGCCTCAGTTCTATCTGGTGCGCGTGCACTCCTAGCGATTGCGGGACTCACGCACACTCGGTAGAAGTGGTAAAGTAAGACCCCCCTCTCTCTCTCTCTCTCTTTTCCCTCTATTCCCCTGTCTATTCCTTTTTCAATCTCTTTGTTCTTTTTTTAAAATACACATATATGCGTATACGTAAATGTATATATATTTATATATATATATATGTTTACGTATTTATAATTTTATATTACATATATATATATTTATCATTATATGTACAGAGTTGTCGTGGCTCTTAGGTTCCCTCTTTCACCACTCTCTTCCTTGCCCGTTCTCGATTTTTGCGCCGCTGTTCTGCATAAAAATCATAAGAGAATTCCTTATAGAGACGCTGCCGCCCAGCGAATCTTCCTCCCACTCCAATCGCTCCGCTCGACGTCTCTTCGTTGAATTTGAGTCCGCTGCGCGGTCACACATTCAAAACGAAGCGATCGAATAAGCCATATCTATCTTATCGTTCGAATCGCAGTCGCTCTGCAATTTGAGAATAAGATAGACGAAACCAACTTTAGAATTTCCAACGTTTCGCCGCTGTTCGGCAAAACAATTAGCCCCGTCACACGACATATTTTTAACTAAACATTTTCGCGTCTCGGCCCCATAATTACCTATTTTTATTGTCACTTATTATTAGTAAAAACGTAGAGTTAATAGAAATAAATAGAAGAGTTTTGTTTAATACATATAGAAGGGGTCTATTTTAATAGTTAAACCAGGCAAGAACCCACAAGTTAACGATACTAGCCGCTCGGTATCGTTAACAACAATTATTAACTTTAACTCCCGGGTAAAAATAATAATAAAAACCCCGACGTTTGCCTTCTGCAAACGTTACACAAGCTTGAAAATAATTTATCAACAATATCAGTAGCCATATTTTAAGCATAGTTACGTAAAGTAGAATATGTTTCTATTTCGACTTTTTGAAAAATGGCAATCTTCTAAAGTAGCGTTTATACATATAATCCAATGATATCTTAATAATAAAAATATCATATGATACCTATATCATTTGCTCCTCTTTTGCCAATAGTTTCATTCCAAATATTACAATCACCTTCTTTGGTAGCCAAATTGTAAATTGTAAAATTATATACAGAAATCTTACGCTTATAATACATTGAAGAAGCTTCAGAATGTGGTAGATTTAATACCTTCTGCAAATCGAATGAAGCGCAACAAATAAGGTTTGAAATCGCTGTTTATAAAAAAGTTAATAAAACGGTGTACACATATTATATTTTACATAAAAAGGAATATCAAAATATATGAATACTGAAAATACAAATATTGATTTGGTTAAATTAAGACTATTAATCGTCAAATAATTTTCAAAATCTTAATAAATGTAAAGTTAAAACCTGATAATATTTTAATATGAATTTTTGTTTATTCTGTTTTGATAATTTACTCACTTTGTCAAAAATAAATCAAGCAAAAGATACATATTTAAAAAAAATCATGCATAACAGATTTTCTTTTAATCGAAAATGTGAATTGCAGCTGATACTAGATTGGAAAAAAGCATTGTTGCATAATAGGACAGTAGAATATATAATATATAATTAAACATTATTTATTTATTTTTCAGATAAATAAAATAAAATAATATTTTAATAAAAAATGGATTAAAATTGGTAAAGCAACTTGATTTTATATCACAGAAATAAAATTTGTTTAATTAAATATGCTCTCCTTATAGTCTATATAAAAGAAGTGTGAAAGAAACAACTGCCTAAAAATGAATTACCTTAGAGTAAATAAAATTAAATTTATTTTATATTTTTTATAATATCAAGGGTTATTCATCTTATATTTTTAATAAAACCTTAATAAAAACTTAAGAAAAGCTTAATAAATACTTACCGAAAGTGTCAAGAAACATTTTCTGACAAACTTTTTCTTTTTTGTTTGCATTTGTTATTAGAAAACATTCGCGTGACACGTTTTTTTCAACACACTTATCGGGATTACTCTTTTTTTCCTTAGGGATTTCGTGTATTAACTTTTTTTTCTCAACTTTATTTTCAATCAGAATTCCAGTTTCCAAAGAAGGACAAAAATAATCTTCAAATTAAAAAAATAAATAAAACAATTTTTTAGGCTTGATTAAATTTTGATATTTCTAAAGAAAATTATTCATCTCTGTCTCAATAATTCAGGTGAAACCTAACATCCGCAAATTAAGGCAAACACTGATTGAGTTTGATACAGCATTTTCATAAAATAATTATTTGAAGAAAGTAAAATAAGTCATTATTATTTTAAAAGGTGTGTTTAAAAATAATTTTAACGAATATTGGTATAATCAAATCGTATTTATTAGAGATAAATAATTTTTTACGAATAAGCGCGGGGCTTTTGAGTTCAAGAACTTACCACTGCCTTTATCGTTATTATCTCGAAAATCGGGCTTTTCATCAGAGCATTGTGAGTCGGTTAATGTAGGAACTCGGTAATTGCTAATGTCCAATACACTACCACCTTTGTTAGCAGTCGAATTTAAACCTTAAAATACAAGAAAAAATCATTTTAAAATTGTTAAAATATGAATGGATTTTTATTTAACTTGTTGATTTCACCCTCCATTGTTAATTATTAAAAGGAATCGATGTCGAGGGTCAGTTTTTTAAATAAATAAACACTATTTATTTAAATTTAGTTGTACAACGTTTCGTCTGCGTGGTTTGCAGACCTCTTCAGGTACTATAAATTTATTGAGCACAAAATAACAATTTTAATAATTACAAATTAACGGACGAAATATTGAATAGATTAACTGAAGAAAATATTACCATTGATACACTGAAACGTAGATGTAATAAGCCCAGAAAGGCGTCGTCGAATAACAAGAGTTTGCGAAATCGAGCGAATTTATACAAAACAAAACAAGTGTCTGCGAGTATATGTGTATGTATGTTTACAAATTAAAAGTCAAGTATTTCTAAGAAATTGACTTTTAATTTGTAAACATACATACACATATACTCGCAGATACTTGTTTTGTTTTGTATAAATTCGCTCGATTTCGCATACTCTTGTTATTCGACGACGCCTTTCTGGGCTTATTACATCTACGTTTCAGTGTATCAATGGTAATATTTTCTTCAGTTAATCTATTCAATATTTCGTCCGTTAATTTGTAATTATTAAAATTGTTATTTTGTGCTCAATAAATTTATAGTACCTGAAGAGGTCTGCAAACCACGCAGACGAAACGTTGTACAACTAAATTTAAATAAATAGTGTTTATTTATTTAAAAAACTGACCCTCGACATCGATTCCTTTTAATAATTAAGGATTTTTATTTATTTATAAACATTAAGAAAAAATTTAATAAACTTAATAAGTTATAAATAATATTAAAGAAATTAAGCTTATTAGCTTATTATTAAACGCTGAAAATATTTTCATTATTAAACATAAATATTTCTATTGTTTGTAAATAAATACGAAAAAATTATTAAAAATAAGTAATAATATGTTTAATATATTTAATGATGAAATAATGAAATTACTAAATATATTAAGCATATAAATGATGAAATAATGAACTTATTAAATATATTAAGCATAATAATAATTATTTTTGATAATATTTGTGTATTTATTTATAAACAATGTCCAATATTTGTAATTTCTATTTTCAAATAACATACGTAAAAAATAAAAAAAGTAAGTTTAGAAATATACATGTATATTCGGTGTTAGCAAGTAAACTTCAAAACAAAAACATCAAAACATTCAAAACATCTCTCCCTTGGCGACTATCTTTGTCTAATGCATACACTAGTCTTTTCATATTTTTAAATTTACAGTAATATTTTTAATTTAAATAACTCCTTTTGTGACATTTGTTTTTATAAAAACAATTTATAAAAACATTTTACATATTTATTGTATAAACACTGAAAAAATCTTATTATTAAATACATATATATATGCATTATTTATAAATAAATACACAGAAAGTATTAACAATAATTCATGATATAAATGTGAATTGGCGATAGAGCACCGTAAATAATTATACTTACAAAAGTCTGACTGTTCTGTTGAACAGATAATTTGAGTAGCTAAAGGATAGTTCGGTTGAGACTCCTCAAAAGGAAAAACACTTTCTTCGTTGAAAGTTTCGCGCCAATTTGACCACCATTCTTGATTCGTTGGGGACTAATCTAAAAATAAATTCAAATATTAAGTTAAAGAACCAAATAATTTATTTATAAGAGATTTTTAAGGCATTTAATCATACAAAATATTTAAATAACTTATTTTATAATAAATATATTTCTTTTACTTAAACAAAAAAGCGCCGCATCACAAAATTTCGGTACGATATTTAATAAATAAATAATACTTACGTGACATTTTGAATGCATACAATCAAAATGTTCTTATTTTCTTCACCGGTTGCTCGTGGTAAAGACTTGTGAGCCGACACAAATCGTTTCGTATTTTTGGAAGTGTACCGATTAGCCTCCTGGTACTGTAAATACAAGGTTACACGTTGACTAGCTCAAAACTCATTCCTCCCACTTTACTTTTTAGGAGCTTTGAGTGCGAGGATACGGGACCTTATTAGTAGTTATGTAGCACTCGAATGGGGGAGTACACTGCAGTCAAGTGGGGGTTACTTGGAATACCCCCGTTTAAGCTCTAGCATGATGTATACGACTAATAAGTTTTAAAGCGATTTATGTCAAATCACTGTAGGTCTAGTTAATTTTCATTTCCAGTAAAATAAATTTTATTAGTTTAAAAAATAGTAATTTGATTGACATAGACTAGTAACATTTATTTTACCTTTTTTTATCAGTCCATCTAGTATAATATTACGCAATAGAATAGTTACGCAAAAGTACCCGTGGTACTACTAATTTATATCTCAACTAACTTTTAATTAATCAAATCAGCTCAAATATTGGTTATTTTATTTTCTTTTATTATAAAAAATTATAATAAATTTTCAGTAAATTGGTTGATCTTCCTCCCATCTCGACCATAATTTCACTCATCCAACTTCAGACCTTTTTATCGCTCTTTTGAAGTAGTACCTTTTCCATCACTCATCCGAATTAGAACCTTTTTCACCGCTCATCCGAATTAGAACCTTTTTCACCACTCATCCGAATTAGAACCTTTTTCACCGCTAATTCGAATTAGAACCTTTTTCACCGCTCATTCGAATTAGAACCTTTTTCCTCCCAGCCGACGTATTATATTCTGTATAGCGTGACCTCGTTTCTTCGATCGTTGTACCAACCGTCTTAGGTGTAAACATTTGCGCCTGACGTCTGTTATGTCACTGGTCCACCAGTATACTGGTCGTCTGTTCCTTCTCGGGTATTTTTTGGTACCGATTCATCACAGGTTTGTTGAATCAGTCGCATAGTTGCTCTCGATAGCTCCTTCGCCTGTTCGTTAAACGGCGCGGTCTCTGTGTGTGTAGGTAAGAACTGTTTACCTTGGTCAAGTGACAGGACGAACTGGTCCATGTTCATCGCTTCTATATTCCATTTGATCGATTTGTGAGAATTGATCACACCTACTTGTCTGGACGCTTCATTCACACTGAATGTGATGAACTGGTGATCCCTCGCCGAGTAATCTTCTATCACTTTCCAGTCTTGGATGCGTTGAGCCAAGTTTTCTGAAAGTAGACACTGTACCTTCATTGAGGATTATCAAGCCTATCCTAGATATCATGTCCGTTACTCTTCGTCCTCTGGAGTTCGGATATTCCATCCCCCATTCTAGTGCCTTTGCGTTGAAGTCTCCTGCTACTATGATATCAGATCTCATTTCTCCAAGGGTGTCTTCCAAGCTATCTAATTTGGCTTGGAATTCACTAATACTCTCATTCGGGGTAGAGTAGCAGCTTACGTATGTGATACCTCTGCTCCTCACCCAAACAAAACCGTTCCCAGTACCATAGTTTTCCACAATAAATCGCTGGGGATCTGTAACCCAGATGGCTGCCGTACCAAGCTTATCAGGGTACCATCCGCTGGGGTCCCTGCTCCTGTATTGCTCACTTATGATTACTATATCAGCATTTATTTCGCTGCAGATCTGTGGTAGGAGGTCGTGAGCCGTCCTACTTCGATTCATATTCCCTTGCAGTACCTTCGTCATCTTTGGGCGTTGCTAATAGCCGAGCGATAGGCCTGACAAGCGCTTGGTCCAGCGGTGTGTCTGCGTTTCAATGGATCTGTATCCAAGTCGCACAGGAAGCACAAGGGCGCCGCTGCACATACTTTAGCTGTGTGACCCTGTTCTCCGCAGCGGTAACAGCATTTGCTTCGATCTGGGCCTTTACATGCCCAGCTGCGATGACCAAAGCTTAAACAACGGAAGCATTTGGTCAATTCTTTACGCAGTCGTATTCGACAATTTACCCACCCTATTCTGATATGCGTAGTAGCTAGTATTTCAGAGGTTGCTGTTTCGTCGATTTGTACCGTGGCTATGTACTGCTGTACAGTGTTGGGTCTACTTAGTTTTACCTCGATTTTGCCTATGTAGTTCGGTATTTTCTGTCGAATTGCCCCAATTACCTCCTCTTTCGTGGTGCAACTATCTAAGTCCCGGATTTCAACGCTAGCCTTGGGTACGAGTTCGCTGATAGTCCCAGCTGAGCCTATTACCTCTTTCATTGCGTTAGCGAGTTTTTGAGTTTGCCCGGGGGCAACCTTGGTAAGTTCCACTAACATACTTCCCGTTCTGGTGCGTCGAATTGCCTTAACTTTAACATCATGTTCCTCAGGCCTGACTCCGTTCCGGACAGTATTTAGAATGTCAGCATATGATTTTCCCTCGGCTGGTATTAGGATTATAGCCTCGAGGCGGATCTTTCTCTTCTCGTTTTTATACTTACGATTGCTGGAGTTCACTATTCGCTGAGCAGACCCTGTCTGGGTTGCATGAGTCTGTTTATCGGTTAATTCCTCCTCTTCTGATCTCTTTGAGGTCCTGTTCTTTCTTCTTAGAACTGTACTCCATTCTCCTTGTTCTTTCTTTCTCTTCCGTGCCGCATTTATATGTTCTACAGCCGCAGGGCTTGTTGCTGGTCGCTCGGAAGGCGCCTTCTCTCGAGTCGCTGCTGCCATCTCCAGGATATCAATAAGTTCTATTAATTTTGGCAAACCCTCTTTTATTGTTTTGCTAATATTTTTCTGTATTTTCGTAGATTCTACCATGTCCTTGATTATGGCTTTGATCTGACTAAAACATTCCTCCGATCGTGGTTTCTCCTTTTTCTGAGTAAACATTATACTTGGAGCACTATCACATCGTTGGCAGAAAGCGCCTGGTGCCTTGTTTCCTCCTTGTAGAAGTCCTTTAATATGACTTGTTCGTTTGGCTAAGACTTCCGTACCTGTAGTGTTAGATGACGTGGAAGCCAGGTGAGTAACTTTCACGTCATTGCAGTCGTTGGATGACGACGACCCGGAGCCTGCTTGCTCACCCCTGAGAGTCGCCGGTACTGGGGATCCGACTTCCTGCACTGTAAAGTTTTCTCTGTTTATAGAGTCTGCCATGTTTGGTTTATTATTCGGGGTTCCTTCCCCTATCTGATTTTGGTCCACCCCGAGTATTTTATTTCCTCGGTACCCTCTATTTCTAGCGAGCGTTCCCCTATCCGCCGCCTGGGGAGGCGCCGGATGCGGGATCAGACAACCCGACACCGGACTGTGAGGTCTTAGTAATAATATAATATAAAATAATAATAGAGTGGCAAAAACCTGTCGGCACGTCCGACTACATCGGAGTCTTGGCGTAGAGTCTTAAAGAGTATAGTACATAATAGGCGCTTAGAGTATAGACGCGAGACATGCACGGTACGCCTGCTCTCGCGTGAGCTCGTATGACTGCACAAAATCGTTGTAAACCAATAGATGGCGCGACATGTACCATTTCGGAGTAATATAACGATCATAAATATTTATATATTACAACACGCCTCCTAAATTTTATGATCGTGATTTCATACAAACATTATCTACTTTTCGCAATTTATAACAATCTTAACGCTTGTCTGTTTTTCAAAAACTTGGTTTTATCTTGACTTTTAGTCAGTATATCTGCTAAGTTTGAATTTGAATCTATTTTTACAATGTTGATAATTCCATTTTCATAATTTTCATTTATGAAATGATATTTCACTTCAATGTGCTTCGAGTTTTTTGTAAAATTTCCGAATTTAGCAATCGCAATTGCTCCTGAGTTATCCTCGTCCATGTTAATTGGTTTGTCGAATTTTACATCAAATGATTTACTTAACAAATTTTTAAGAAACAGTACTTCTGTTATTGCTTCTGACATAGCAGTGTATTCTGCGAAAGTTGAACATTTTGTTACCGATGTTTGTTTATGTGTTTTCCAAAAAATTAAGTTACCAAATAATCTAATTACAAAACCTGTTGTAGATTTTCTATCTACACTATCACCTGCATAATCAGAATCTATCATACAATCTAGTATTTCTGTATTAACATTGTCGCAGTAAGTTAATTTTAAGTCTTTAGTTTTATACAAATACTTTAAAATTCTCATTGCGTATTTATAATGCGTTTGATCATAACAATTTTGGTATCGACTTAAGTAATTTACGCTATATGATATATCTGGCCTTGTGCCTGTACTTATATATAATAATTCACCAATTAAATTTCTGTAATTTATATTTTCATCAATCTCAATTGCTTGTTCTAGTTTTAGATTTGACTCCATTAGAGTATCATATAATTTTGCTTTTTCTAGATTATATTTTGCAGCTAAAGATTCAATATAATTTGTTTGACTTAAGGACATTTTATTTCTATTTTCACTATAATCTATATCAATACCAATATAACTTTTAATTTTTCCTAAATCTTTCATTGCAAATCTTTTCAATAGACTAGTTTTGACTTGACTTATTTTATGTTTGTCTTTGCAACAGATTAAAAGATCATCAACAAATACTAATATATATATTGGATCTTTACTTGAATTATTTACATAAAGGCAGTAATCGTAGTTGCTTCTCACAAAGTTTAAACTTTCAATGAATTTATTGAAACAATCATACCAAGCTCTTGGGCTTTCTCTTAATCCGTATAAAGCCTTTTGCAACTTGCAAACTTTATTGTCACCAGTTTCATAACCTTTCGGTTCATTTATATACACTTCGGTTTTTACATCACCATTTAAAAAAGCTGTCTCTACATCCATTTGTTCTATAAATAAATTATTTTTGCAACTTTTGTCTTTTCAACAATTTGCCAAGTATTATTTTTCTTAAGACTATTTATCTCAGAATCCATCGCAATTTGCCATTGTTTATAATCTTTCGAATTTATCGCCTCCTCAAATGTATTCGGTACATTTGCATCAATATAATTTATATAAATAAAATGTGATACTGGATTGCCATATCTATTTACCGGACTTTTCTTTCTATCTGATTTTCTTTTGACAGTTAAAATTTTATCATTTTCATTTTCTCTTTCAATATCGTTCTGAGTATTATCTCTACTTTTCCCGAAGGTATGAGTAGATGATAATAGATTAGTTTTATTAGAATTTGTCTTGCATCAATTTCAGATTCGCTTTCCAGTATATCATTTTCTTTATTTATTAATTCGTTATTCTCAAAATCTTTATCTTTTTCAACATCATTTTTATGTAAACAAATAATTTGTATATTTTCTTCAACAACTTGAACATGTCTGGCATTTATTATTTTATTATTAATTAAAACTCTGTAGATATTTTTATTATAACCAACTAATGCGCCTAATTTAGCTTTATCGTCCCATTTGCTTGTTCGCAACGCTTCTGGTATTCTTACAAAGACTCGACTTCCGTAAATTTTTAAATGATCGACATTTGGTTTTTTTCCGAGAAATATTTCGTATGGCGTTTTATTTTGAGCTGTACTTGCAATTGTACGAATTTTTAAATACGCAACTGTTTTCATAATTTCTGGCCAATATCGCCTATGAATTTTTGCTTCTCTCATTAAATATCTGCCCATATCCATTGCAGATCTGTTATATCTTTCCGCTACGCCATTTAACTCATGCACATAAGGCTTTAGACTTTACAAAATCATAAATTTCTTTATTTAAATATTCTTTGCCATTATCGCATCGTAAGTTCTTTACTCTCTTATTGAATTTATTTTCTACTAAATTTACGAATTCTTTCAAACAACTTGCAGTCTCTGATTTATTTTTACTACAAAAAATTCTAGTGCATTTACTATAATCATCAATGAATGTTAAAAAATATTTTTCTCCACCATAACCAGTTGTGTTATGTGGACCATTTAAATCAGTGTGAATTAATTCTAAAATTTCAGTTGTTTTTGTTCTATTATTTTCAAACGAAACATTAGCCATTTTACTCTCTATATATAATTTATTATTTACTAATTTATTTAAATACTTAAAATTTACATGACCAAGTACCCTATGCCATTTTTCTTTGTTAGTTATTTTCAAACTATTCACATTCATTTGCTTATTTTTCACTTTAGATACAAAGCTATTTATAAAATATAAATTATTTATTTTGTTTTCAACAGCTATTAATTCTTTAGATTTATTATAAATTTTAGCTTTGTCAATTTTTGCTACTATTGTACAGTTTTCGATTATTTTTGAAAAACTCAATAAATTTTGTTTAATGCCTTCAACATAATAAACATTTTTTAAATCAACATATTTTTCATTATAATTTTACATTGACAGGATTTTTCAAATCTACATACTTATCAAAGAATTTATCACTTCTAATAATATGATCTGTGCAACCACTATCTAATAACCAGTTAATTTCATTACAATTTTCGCAATACCCTGTTGCATGATTTACCATACTTACTTTATTATTTCTACTTGACATAAAAGTCATAGTAGAAGATAAGTGTTTATAATTGGAGTTACACACCTCCGTTGACCACGACTCGGATTGACAGTTGTGGCGTTGATCACCTGATGATTCGCCTCGTTGTGAACCTGATGATCCTCGTCCTCGACCACGACTTCTGTAGCTTCCACCTCGATTGAAGCTGCGTTGGTGACCTCGTTGACCTTGTTGACTTTGGTTGGGTTGAGAATCTCTGCCTCAATTGCTCTGATGACCTCGGTTGTTTTGTTGACCAAGCCAGCAGTCCTTCTTGAAATGTCCAGATTTTCCGCAGTTATAACATTTGCCTTGCGCTTGAGATGCGAAGGTACTGACGTTGCTTTTCCTTTCAGATTCTGTTCTCGTCATATTTTTTTCTTTGATTTTCGACTTAACATAGTCGACAGTTCTTTGATCTTCAGGGATGACATCTATAAAGTCCCCAATATAGCTGTAGTCCGACGGTAATGCTCTTAGCAAGTACCTCATTTTTTCAGATTCATCTAACTTGCCACCAGCTGCTTAAACTCGTTTGTAGTTTTTTCAAATTCAGCAAAAAATTCTTCAACTGCTGAAAAATTATTTTATTTAATTTCTTCGATTTTTTCTCTGCATATAATTTGCAGGGCTGTAGACTGAGTCGTATACATTTTGTCAAACTTTTTTATCATCTCAAAAGCTGTTGTACATTCACCAACATACTCTAATTGTTTTTCTGAAATAGTACTAATAATTATTGTTCTTGCTTTTAAATCCATTTTGTTCCACTCAGTTTCTTTGTCTTGATATGCTGCAGTTATTTTACTGACTGCTGTCTCTTTACACTCCTTGTATTCTAACAAGATCATTAATCTAATTTTCCAGCTTGAATAATTTGCTCCATCAAAAATTGGCATCATGATATCTTCAACTTTAGCTTGTTTAGCCATTTTTAAATCGTTTGCACTTATATTATAGTACACTCGATGTTTTAACACTATAATCCTTTTAGTTTCTTTCAAAAGTATTTTTCGAATCTTATTCCTTATTTCTTTATTTAATTCAATATCTACAGCATCTAATTCATGCTCTTGTTTTATTATAATTTTAAGGCACGAAAACATGTGCTTAACCTCACTTTATGCCATGTGCTCTGTACTAGCACGTTGCCACGTTTTTCACTCGCCGACTTTTATCCATTGACATCGCACTTAAATCTTGATTATTTTTCAAAAATCTTCTTATTGATTAGTACCTGACGACTTTATCTTCGTCATTGAGCATATATTTCTTGACTTTAACTTCACTATACTTATTTTTCATCACTTGAAACTTTTCATTTTTCGACAGTTATTTCCATATGATAAATCGAATTTCATGCTTCACAAACATATAGTCTTTATGAGAAATTATTTCCTTTTATTTCAGTGCTCAATATTTCACTGTGCGATTCACTTTGTTAACTCATACCGTTAACTAATTTTCCACGTGGCGTTTTACTAACCTCACTTTAAATTATCTCTATAAGACTCGAGAGTCATAGATGATAAGTAAATTTTTTACAAACCATGTAACTACGCTCTGCTACCATGTTGGAGTGGTAGAGTAAAAAAAATACACTGTGAGGTCTTAGTAATAATATAATATAAAATAATAATAGAGTGGCAAAAGCCTGTCGGCACGTCCGACTACCAGGGGCGGTCAACTGCAGCTTACAAATGTGACAACGGTTTAGTTAATTTTTGAGTCGGCCAAGTGGTGGCGCCAGTAGTTAAATACCTTAGGTCGAGATTGCGTAGTTGAATTGCACTCTCATTGGCTGTCTGTTGCGCCGGCGGGATATATGAATTTAACTGAAGGAAAAGGGGAACCAAAAGTCAATTCACCCCATTTCCACAATTAATATTTTACAAAATTTATTAAAATGAAATTGACACATTAAGAATATTTAAATGAATGTTAACCACAAATTATTAAAACAAATACAACCTATCCTTAAGCTCCCCTAGGGGGCGCACCTTAAATACAAGTTTCTAACATTACCTATTGAAATGTTGCGGTAGCCGTGAGTGTTAAGGCTCGTGTTTGCGTCGTGTGCTTACGATAAGATCGTGGGTTCAAATCCCGAAGAATTTTTTTTTATTCGTAAAATTTATTTAAAATTATTTGATTAAATACTTTTTTTTAAAAATTAATTTTTCTTCTAATGTTTAACCTTTGTAATAATTACTTTTCTGTTACATATTGCTAATTTAAATATTTTGTGTTACTTATTATTTATTTTAAATATAATAAATGTTACAAAATCTTTAAATTAGCAAGTAAATACAATGTAACTACAAAGTAATTATTAAAAATGTTACATTCAAAAAGAAAAATAAATTTTTAAAAATAAATAATTAATCAAATTATTTTTAAAAAATTTAGCACTTATAATTTATTAAAATTACATATCGACAATTGTAAATTAATAATACAATTAAAATAATAATTCAAAAAAGGTTAAAAATATTTTTACAAATTAATTAAAGTTATTAAACTTACTTGAAGGTTTCTATATAAGGACCTTAAAATGTGAGGGTCAAGGATAAACAATATTACTTAAATTACCTGTTTAGGGCGATGCGGAACACTAATTACGGAGATGTACTCTTTTTAGGGCAAAATTGACGTACAAATAACACATAAAAAATTGTAAGGAATTTATTAAAAAATCTGAAAAAGGACTTGTCAAGAGACATTATTTTTAATGTAAATGAAACAAATAATAGTTTATTACAATAATTTTTGTTTAAAAATAAAGGTAAGGATTTTGTAATATCCCTTTTAATATTAAAAAACTATAGGATACGTATTTTCGGTATTCCACATCTCCTTGAAAGTTAATTTGAAAAATAAAAATACTGTTTGGGTTTAAAATACTATTAATATTTATTAAACAATCGTTTAAAAATATAATTTCGCCAACATTAACATATATTAATATTATTATACAAGAAAGTGTGTACAATTATTAAATGATAATATACAACAAAGAGCGCGTACGAAATATACAATCAACGCATGCGCAATAACATGCAGCAACCTCTAGAAATTGATGCTAGCGCCGTCTACAGGTCGTCTCAAAAATTAATTCACATTTGCCATTTTTCATATATGAGTTGACCGCCCCTGCCGACTACATCGGAGTCTTGGCGTAGAGTCTTAAAGAGTATAGTACATAATAGGCGCTTAGAGTATAGACGCGAGACATGCGCGGTACGCTTGCTCTCGCGTGAGCTTGTATGACCAGAGTGACCAGTTGGCGATTTTTTTTCCTTTTCTCTCTTACGTATATTGATGTTTATTAAGCAAGAGCAACAAGGAGAAAAAAATCGCCATCTGGCAACCCTGCGTATGGACTGCACAAAATCGTTGTAAACCAATAGATGGCGCGACATGTACCATTTCGGAGTAATACACTCCGCATCAAAATTATCGCAACAAGATTTTTCACAGAAAAATTGCCATTTTTTAAATGCTTGTAGCTCGGTCAATTTTCAACGTATTGAGATAATTTTTTTTTCATTTTGTAGGGAATCATGTGCACTTTGAGGAAAAAATAATGCCTAATAGCTGCGAGATAATGCCACATTGATATGTCTTAATCAGGCCTACCAACTTCTTTTTCTTAAACAACGCAATAGTTTGCACGTTTACCTGGATTACCAAAAAATTTTTTACAAAAAACAACCAATACCACCTTAAAGTAGACTTCTGAACAAGTATTTTAAAAAAAAGTCGACCCTCTACGACTTTTTTTTGACCGAGTTATGCCATTTTAAAGATCTTCCTATGTTTTAGTCAATACCGCCAACATCAGCATTACCCGATGCGTACCGCGAGGAGGTTGTTGGTCGGACTTACGCATCATTGTGTCCCTGAAAAGGGCCGATTGTGTGAACCGTTTCTTACATTAGGGACCCCGCAGCTCGTCACTTCCGCAATATTTTTTGACTCCATATTTTTAGTTGCTATGTACTCTGCAAAATTAATGCTGAATGAGCTCTCGCCTTAACTTTTGACCAGTATCCCGGCGTAAATTTTTGCTTTATTTTTTAATTGATTTGTAGATAGAGTTGATAAGTTTACCGAAATTATGGAGATGCATTGTTAAATGTACCGAAAATGTAGAGGTGTAATTTTAAATAAAGTTACACTTTTCATGGGTTAATTTAAAAAAAATATCGAATAGTAATGTGGTTTCTTTGTTTTTGAGGTTTTAAGATAGCTTTCGGGGCACGAATTTGTTTTAAATGTAACCTGATAATTTAGTAGTAGTTGCTATTAGGATTCATGCTATCCTGAAAGAACACATAATCCCTACAAAACAAAAAAGATTATCTCAATACAATGAAAATTGATTAAATTACAAGCATTTGAAACATGGCTATTTTTCGAATGCTTGTAATTCGAAGAATTTTCGTCGCATTTAGATAATTTTTTTTGTTTTGTAGGGGAGTCAGATCGCGGGGTCCCTAATGTAAGAAACGGTTCTCACAATCGGCCCTTTTCAGGGCCACAATGATGCGTAAGTCCGACCAACAACCTCCTCGCGGTAAGCATTGGGTAATGCTGATGTTGGCGGTATTTGACTAAAACATAGGAAGATCTTTAAAATGGCATAACTCGGTTAAAAAAACTCGTAGAGGGTCGACTTTTTTTTAAATACTCGTCAAAAAGTCTACTTTATGGTGGTATTTGTTGTATTTTGAAAAAAAATTTTTGGTAATCCAGGTAAGCGTGCAAACTATTGCGTTGTTTAAGAAAAAGAAGTTGGTCGGCCTAATTAAGACATAGCAATGTGGCATTATCTCGCAGCTATTAGGCATTATTTTTTCCTCAAAGTGCACATAATTCCCTACAAAATAAAAAAAAATTACCTCAAATCGATGAAAATTGACCGAGCTACAAGCATTTAAAAAATGGCAATTTTTCTGTGAAAAATCTTGTTGCGATAATTTTGATGTGGAGTGTATAACGCTCATAAATATTTATATATTACAACAAAGAGATTTTTATAAAGATTGAAATTGTTCTCTAGGATTCGAATGGTTATAGTGGGTTATGGTTGTATGATAATTCCTACATTATAACAGCCTGCGAATGTTATATGCATAATTTTGTATATTTTTGATGCAGACAATTCATTAGTTTTTAAATTGGTTTATTTCATTTTTTAATGTTATATATGAGAATTGTCACTTGACGCAGACAGTTTATAAATTCTAAAATTTGTTTATTTTGTAAATAATATTGTATATCAAATGTTGCTGGATTCAGGCAATTTATGAATTTTAAAACTTGTTTTTTTGGTAAATAATTTTATATAAAAAAAATGTCGCTTGATGAAGACAAATCATTAATTTTTAAATTGGGTTGTTTCCTTTTTTAATGTTATATAACAAATGTCGCTTGACGCAAACAGTTTATTTGTTTTAAAATTTGGTTAGTTCATAAATAATGTTATATATCAAATGTCACTGGATTCAGACAATTTATTAATTCTAAAATTTGATTATTTCGTAAATAATGTTATTTATCAAATGTCACTGGATTCAGACAATTTTTGAATTTTAAATTTTGTTTTTTTTGGTTTATAATTTTATATAAACAAAGTTTTAATGTTATCTAATAAATGTCGCTTCATGCAGACATTTACTTATTATAAAAAATTATTTTTTTTGTATAAAAAA
Source organism: Theocolax elegans (assembly GCA_026168455.1). Taxonomy (NCBI): domain Eukaryota; kingdom Metazoa; phylum Arthropoda; class Insecta; order Hymenoptera; family Cerocephalidae; genus Theocolax; species Theocolax elegans. Next base: position 26,065,487 of record CM047430.1, read on the forward strand.
TGTCGTTTATTGCAGAAAACTTATTATTTTGAAAAAATTTTAATAATTATATAATGTTACTATTTTTGGTAAATTAATATTTAATATTAAAAATTAATTTTTTTTTATTTATCAATCACTTTAGGAAACACCATATTTGTCGTATATACTATTGCATTCTCACATAAATTATTTTCATTTATATTAAATACTTCTCCTTCTGCATTTGTAACTAACATTGACTGATTTAAAAATGTATAGTTAAATTATCCTCACCTGTAACGCTTGATAATGCAACATACAATTGATCATGACTAAAAAAAGGTCTTGGTAAATATACACCCACTTTTTTAAATGATTGACCTTAAGATTTATTAATAGTCATAGCAAACCTTGGTCTAATAGGAAATTGTCGTCCAATCATATTAAATGGTATATCATCCTTTGATGGGCACAAAACTATTCTTGGAATCATCCCAATTCGTCCTGAATTTATTCCTGTTATTATTTCTCCATGTATAGTATCCTGCTTAAATTCAGTAATAATGAGTCTGGTACCATTAGATAAACCACCATCTAAATGTAAATTCCTAAGTAACATAACGATCATTCCGATTTTTAATACTACTTTATATGGAGATAAACCATTAGGCATTTCTAAAGTTAAAAAAATGAAATTCACGATATGCCCAGGAAATGACGTAATTAGTAAAGCTGTCCTATAATAATTCAGAAATTCCCGAAATATCCAGGAAATCCCGTCATTAGCGGAGTTATTCCAGAATACCTAAGAAATTACTGAAATATCTAGGAAAACCCTTAATTTTTGTTGTTGTCCCGAAATATATAAGATATTCCCAAATATCCTGGAAATCCCCGAAGTATCCTGGAAATCCCGTCATTAGTGAAGTTATTCCAGAATACCTGAGAAATTCCTGAATTATCCAGGAAATTCCGAAATTAGTGGAGTTTTCAAAAAATACCTCCTGAATTCCGAAAATTTCCAGGAAAACCCGCAATTAGTGAAGTTACACCGGAATACCTCAGACATACCCGAAATATCCAGGAAATGACGTAATTAGTAAAGCTGTCCTATAATAATTCAGAAATTCCCGAAATATCCAGGAAATCCCGCCATTAACGGAGTTTTTCTGGAATACTTCATAAATTCCCGAAATTTTCAGGAAATCCCGCAATTAGTAAAATTACCCGGTATACCTCAGACATTCCCGAAATATCCAGAAAATACCGGAATTAGTGAAGGTATCCCTGAAATATCTTAGATATTCTCGAAATTACGACGAAATCCCGTAAATGGTGGAGTTATTCTAGAATATCTCAGAAATACCCGAATTATCCAGGAAATTCCGCCATTACCGGAGTTATCCCGGAATACCTGAAAAATTTCTGAAATATCCAGGAAATCGCGAATTTAGTGGAGTTATCCCGGAATACCTGAGAATTTCCCGAAATATCCATGAGATCCCGCAATTAGTGAAGTTATCCCAGAAATACCTTAGATATTCTCGAAATTACGACGAAATCCCGTAATTGGTGGAGTTATTCCAGACTACCTCATAAATTCCCGAAATGTCCAGGAAATCTCTTAATTTTTGTTGTTGTCCCTGTCACGTCCAGTCTTGTACCAATCACTATAAAAACTTTACAAGAAAGCAAATGGTTAAAAAAACCATTCGCGTTCCTTTCGCTCTTGTTTGACTAGGACTAGCCTTACGTCTCCGGGAGTAGCGAGCGAAGTTATTTTGCGAGTAGAGATGTAGGATATTATGTGGGATAATAACATAATATATTTTTTAGTCGTATCAATCATGCATTATTAATTTAAATTTGTTAACATAATAATATACTGTTTTCTTTTAAATGAACATGTGTAACCAAATTCTTCTAGCTTCTTAATGGACAAAGACATACATAAAATTACACTATTTTATTAACAATTGCATAAAATTATTTAAGTCAAATAACAATTTTAATTTTGATTATATAAACAATTGTACGGCGAACACGTTAACAAATTATAGAATGAAATCTACACTGTGACGTAGTGTTTCCTATATAAATATAGGGAATCCCGTACACTACGTACAACAGATGATAATAACTTCGATATATATATATATATATATATATATATATATATATATATATATATATATATATATATATATATCTCTATAATATATAAATATTTCGCCGCCGCCGCCGCCGCCGTGTCTAAGAATTCAGAATTCAACATATATATATATGTTTTATATATATATGTCATATATATGTTATATATATGTTATATATGGGCTATTTCACGTCAAGTGGTACGATGAAAATTTTAAATCGCTCCAAAATTTGAAAACAGGCTGGAAATATCTTTCAGAAGATAGAAAAAAATTTTTAGGTGTTAAAAATAATTTGCCTAAGAGTTATTCCACCATGAAAAATGGACATTTTTCAATTTTTTAGAAAAATTTATATTTTTAAAGCCATTTATCTCAAAATCTATTGATTTTTTTGAAAAAACATTAAAAACAACTTTTGTTCAAAATAATCTTTAGAACTTATCTACCTGGGTTACAATTCTTAATTTTAACATCTCGAAGAGATAGGGCACTTGGAAATATTGAATATCAAAAAAAGGCAACCACGCCACAATCGATTTTGATCTAACACAGCTCAAAAGATCACATTTTTCGCGAGCTTTCGAATGGCGGTGGTTAGATTATTGGCCAAGACCGTTGGTGTAAGTTATACCCCATAAACCTCATAAAATCACTAATTTTCATGTATTTTAGGGCATAACTTACACCAGCGGTCTTGGCCAATAATCTAACCACCGCCATTCGAAAGCTCGCGACAAATGTGATCTTTTGAGCGGTGTTAGATCAAAATCGATTGTGGCGTGGTCGCCTTTTTTTGATATTCAATATTTCCAAGTGCCCTATCTCTTCAAGATTTTAAAATTAAGAATTGTAACCCAGGTAGTTAAGTTCTAAGGATTATTTTGAACAAAAGTTGTTTTTAATGTTTTTTCAAAAAAATCAATAGATTTTGAGATAAATGTCCTAAAATACATGAAAATGATTGATTTTATGAGGTTTATGGGGTATAACTTACACCAACGGTCTTGGCCAATAATCTAACCACCGCCATTCGAAAGCTCGCGAAAAATGTGATCTTTTGAGCTGTGTTAGATCAAAATCGATTGTGGCGTGGTCGCCTTTTTTTGATATTCAATATTTCCGGGCGTTATATTTCTTCGAGATTTTAAAATTAAGAATTGTAACCCAGGTAGATAAGTTCTAAAGATTATTTTCAACAAAAGTTGTTTTTAATGTTTTTTCAAAAAAATCAATAGATTTTGAGATAAATTGCTTTGAAAATAGAAATTTTTCTAAAAAATTGAAAAATTTCCATTTTTTATGGTGGAATAACTCTTAGGCAAATTATTTTTAACACCTAAAAATTTTTTTCTATCTACTGAAAGATATTTCCAGCCTGAATTCAAAATTTGGAGCGATTTAAAATTTTCATCGTACCACTTGACGTGAAATAGCCCATATATATGTCATATATATGTTATATATATGTTATATATATGTCATATATATGTTATATATATGTTATATATATATGTTATATATATGTTATATATATATGTCATATATATGTTATATATATGTCATATATATGTTATATATATGTTATATATATATGTTATATATATGTTATATATATATGTCATATACATATGTTATATATATGTCATATATATAAGTGTGTATGTGTGTGTGTGTGTGCGTGTGCGTGTGCGTGTGCGTGTGCGTGTGCGTGTGTGTGTGCGTGTGTGTGTGTGTGTGTGTGTGTGTGTGTGTGTTTTTTTTTTTTTTTTTTTTCCGAAGAGGTGGAGAAATGCTTAATGCACCATGACTGGAGTCATGCGAGACTCCCCGTGTGTGGGACTCTCCTACCGAAGGATGTCGATAGGCATACTCACTAAAACTCCACCTCTTTTCTTACCTTTATTCCCCCGCGGAAACCGCCGCAAGGCATTACTTCCCGGGGGGAGGCACGGCTAGATTAGCCCACTACTGTTGCTATCGCAACTCATCTATCCTCGTCTCTTCTGATGAGACCCAGCCTGTCCACTACGGACGTACAGAGCGTGACTACCGCGTTCCATCCCTCCTGGGAGCCAAGCAGGCACGCCCCGATGCCCTCAGGGGTGAGGGGACCGCTCCAAGTGATTTGAAACTGGTCCCGTTCCTCCCTGAAACGAGGACACCGTAGGAGGACGTGTTCCACGTCTTCGTCCACCCCTGGACAAGCCGGGCACTCTGCGCTGCCGTAGACCCCTATACGAAATAGGTAGCTACGGAAGCATCCGTGCCCGGTCAACACCTGGGTAAGCTGGAAACTGACGAAGCCGTGTTTCCTGCTCGCCCACTCCCGGATCCGCGGGATGATGCGGTAGGTCCACCGGCCGTCCCTGGCTGAGTCCCATCTCCGCTGCCACTCCTCTACGGTCCGCAATGACCATTGGTTATGGTAGCGATTCTCTTCTACGCGTCGCCCACCCTCACGGTGTCTTTCAGCTCTCTCGGCTGCCAGGAGGTCGAAGGGGGCGGTCCCCGCGATCACCGAGAGCGCAATGTCAGATACGGTTCGGCACGCCCGGGCCACCCTTAGCGCAGCTATCCTGCAGGCTCTCTGACACGGAGCACCAAAGCTCTTGTGCCTGTTCAGGGCATCAGGAAATACCATGTTAATTTTTGTGAATTTTTTGTCTTTCTTTAAATTATCATAACTTTTTACAGAATTGAAGGCCATAAAAATGCTACTGACCATTTAAAAGGTATTGCTCCAAGCTTTCTTTTAGACTTTTGGATGAAAAAATCAAAGGTGGCGAAGTTACACTTTTTTTAAGTTGAATATTGACATGTAGTTTATGTAACATTGACCTTGAGATTAGAAATTCTAACCCAGAGGAACAAATTCTAGATATAATTAGCAACGAATGTTACATATAATGTTCTACAATAAAAGTTAATAGATTTTGAGTTATATAGCGGTAAACCCAGCTGGTGTTGAAAAAAATATGGAAAAATTCACTTTTTGAGGTTAGAATAACTTTTAAGCAAATAGATTCCAGTACCTAAAATTTTTTTCTGTATTCTGAAAAACATTTGCAAAGTGTACATTTATTATAAACACTTCCTTATTTAGTTTAAATAATTACATAATTTAATATCAGACTAATTTTTAGTTTTCCCTACAGGTAACGAGGCCCAGGACCAGCAGGAGCCAGTGCCAAGGAGTCGCTACGTGGCCAAGCAGGAGTTTTCCCTTGGCCCAGGAGGAGGTATCCACAACAGTTATACACAAGTAATGCACGGGCATTACCTGTGTTAGGTAAGTTGTTTCAATAATAGTATCTGTGGTTCTTTACCTATATTAATATTATATATATTTGTTTCAAGTACTGGACAACGACCAAGTTTTTAATATCATTTTATTATGTGAGGTATTTACTACATCACAACACAATGTTATTTTATTATAAACATTAATAAGTAATAATCGAGATAAGAATTATTATAAATAAATTGCAGTTCCAAATAATAATTGTTGTATGAGAAAATGGTTGGTTCAGTAATTGTAATAACATAAAATATCAGGTTTGACTTTACGAAAATTACAAGCGTATAGATAGCCGAAAAGAATATACCTTAAGTACCCAAATATATATATAAACACCAATATCGGTACTTATGGTGACACTACGTGTTATCTTGGTGTTTTGAGGTTATAAAACATATGTAACGACTCAGATATAAGGGGGAGAATATTAATTGATAGAATAATGCATAGAAAACCAATAACCCAAATATCCAATAACCCAAATACCTAAATACCCCTCACGGGTAAAAAAGCACACTTTGACCTTATAATATTATAAAGGCCTCCGGCACTTCGAATGAGGTTATAAGTTCAATCCTTCATTAATATTATAACGTCAAAGCGGGGCTCACAAAGATAATTTTCCGATTTTTTGTGTGTCGGCATAAGTACGGATACATGGTTGAATTTTCGGTGGAATTATGCTGACGTCGGCATAATTACCCCAAAGTAAGCACAATTCCCATTTCCCGTAAGAATTTGTCGGCATAAGTACCGATTGATCAATTTATAGATATATATACGTGTATATATATATATATATATATATATATATATACGGTAAGGAACGAAGGTCCGCCTCGAACGTGGATAGCGGTGTCAAATGGCTTGATGATGTCCGGCTAGACCTGCGGGCGTCGACGTTAGATGCGTATGCTTTCAAAGTCCGATGATTGCCAGATATCGAAGTCGTAGTTCCTTGACTAAGGCTCGTAGATACCAACGATGCGTCTCGATTTCCGAATACAAGATCTCTCTTGATATTGAATGCGTATTTCTTTAAATTCCGAGTAGCAGAAACACGCCCTCGGATAAAAATCAAAGAGTTGACTGGCAGAGCTTCGCCTTACGAAAGCTTTAGACGAAAAATTAGGAGTGGCTGTGTCTGTTCTGGGTCCTCTTTATACACCCTAAAAATCTATGCATCTGTCCTTGTCTTACGCTTTGCTTTAGATGGAAATTGCGTAAGTAGTTCTGGATTTTTCTGTGCTTTTGTCCGATTGGACCGTTAGATGTGCGTGATTAAAAATTATCGAATCCCATTCATTTTCTGTATCGCTTCGAACATAATTTGGAGAATTTTCTGTCCCCCTTTTATTACTGCAACATTACCCAAAAACGGCTTAATTTAGTACTTCTTTGGAAGATTGGGGGGTGTTATTAATAAGTACACCGGACACCCATTTATTCTCACACAATATTTATTTAATTCGAGATCGCGGGGTTACATGGAACGCGTGTGATTACGCCGTACAGATAAGGCACAAGGGCGGCCTTGCGAGTCCTGCACGTGTGAACTCGTCGCCCGACGGGAAGGAAGAGAGCGAGTCTCCGATCGGCGAGGTGATAGCGCTGGTCGGCTCCTTGTCACGCCGCGCTCAGCCTGAAGATGGCGCGCGGCTGCAGAATCTGCTTCCGTCGACTTGCCGACGGTGGTACGTGAGCTTGTGGACCGACCTCCACAGCTACTCCCCCACCAGTGACCTTCGCAGGTGACGAAGGGAACGAGACCTTTTTCGTGGGTCGAGTCGACAAGTTATCGAGAGTGGTTGGCGTGGCTGGAGGCTCGTCTCGATCAGCTGATGGCAGGCTCTGTAGGACTGGTGCTGTAGGAGGCTGCTGTCCTTGTGTCGTCGTCGAAGGAGTTTGGTTTGGGGCTGGTGGGTCGGAGACATCTTGGTGAGCTGGTATTAGGCTGTCAGTGGTGACCGCTTTTTCCACGTCGTTGACCAGGATGATGAACACCTTATTGTCCACCCTCCTCACGATTTTGTAAGGCCCTGCATAAGGCTGCTGCAGCGGCTTGCGGACCGAGTCAACTCTCTGAAAGACGTGTGTGCACGTTGCCAGGTCTCTAAGGGTGAACGGCTTGTAGTTGACGTGGCGAGAGGCCGGGACAGGTATGATGGCTTTGATGAGGTTGCGCAGCTTCCCGACAAACGTGAGAGGGTCCGATGAAGCGCTGTTGGTGATGAAGAACTCGCCAGGAACACGTAGAGTTGTGCCGTAGAGCATCTCTGCTGGCGAGGCTTGTAGATCCTCTTTGAAGCACGTTCGAAGTCCTAGCATGACGAATGGCAGTCGCTCGGGCCAGGGGACTTGAGGCTCGCACATGAGCGCCGCTTTCAGGGTGCGGTGGAATCTCTCGATAAGACCGTTGGCTTGAGGATGGTACGGCGTTGTATGGATGCGCTCGGAGCCGACAAGATGTGCGAGTGCCGTGAAGAGCGCCGATTCAAACTGCGTCCCCTGGTCGGTGGTGATCGTGAGCGGAGTGCCGAAGTGCGCAACCCAGTGGGTGAAGAACGCGCTGGCTACCGTGTCGGCTCGGATGTTGCTGAGCGGCACAGCAACAGGCCACCTGGAGAATCGGTCGATCATCGTCAGGCAATAGCGAAGTTCTCCAACTTGCGGCATCGTGATGAGATCCAGGTGCACGTGCTCGAACCGGTTGTCTGGGACCTTAAAAGACGAGAGTGCAGCACGGTTATGACGGTGCACTTTGGAGCGTTGGCACGCCTCGCAAGACCGAGCCCATCGGTTGGCGTCCTTGCGGATGCCTGGCCAGGTGTACTTCTCTGAGAGGAGACGCGTCGTTGCGCGCACACTGGGGTGCGCCAGGCCATGAGTCGAGTCGAACGCCACCTTCCGAAGCGACGCTGGCAAGTACGGTCTAACGGTGTCGTCGGAGATGTTGCATGCCACTTCGGAGCCCTGTAAGTCGAGCACTTGCAGGTTGAGCAGGCCGTGCTCGAGTAGGTGAGGCAGCTGGGGGTCGTCCTTCTGCGCAGCTGCGATGGTTTCCGGGCTCAAGGCAGTCGGCATGTTTATGGCGGCGCACGTCCGGGAGAGTGCATCCGCAACCACGTTCTCCTCGCCCTTGACGTGCTGGAAGCTTACATTGAACTGCAAGATGTAGTCCAGATGCCGCTGTTGCCTCGGCGAAGCTTTGTCCGAGGGTTGATTGGCCGCGAAGATCAGCGGTTTGTGGTCGGTGCGTACGACGAACGTGCGACCCTCTAGGATGCGGCGAAAGTATCGAACGGCCTCGTAAACGGCTAGCAGCTCCCTGTCGTAGGTGCTGTACCTCCGCTCCGTTGGTGACAGTTTGCGCGAGAAGAATCCCACGGGTTTCCAGTCATTGTCGAAACGCTGCTCCAGTGCAGCGCCGATGGCCACGTCCGACGCGTCCGTGGCAAGGGCCAACGGGGCGGAAGGTGAGAGGTACAGCGGCCTGGCTGCTTGGCCAAGGCTTTGCCTGGCGGCTTCGAAGGCAGCGTCTGCCTCTGGCGTCCACTTCAGTTGGTCGCTTCAGAAGCTCGTTGAGCGGAGCCTGCAGCTTGGCAGCATTGGGGAGGCATCGTCGATAGAAGTTGAGCATCCCCAGGAACCGGCGCAGTCCTTTCGGTGTGCTAGGCTTCGGGTAGTCGCGCACAGCCTCGATCTTCCTTTGTGGTGGCTCGAACCCCATCTGCGAGACCTCGTAGCCCAGGAAAGTGACCTTGTGGCGGCCAAGATCGCACTTGGCAAGTTTGATGGTGAGGCCAGCTTGGCGAAGGCGGTCAAAGAGAGCCCGCAGGTGGATGAGGTGCTCGTCATGGTCCTTGGACTTCACAATGATGTCGTCAATGTAGCAGCGCACGAAGGGCAAGTCACGCAGCAGGGAGTCCATGAAGCGCTGGAACGTCTGCGTCGCGTTCCGAAGTCCGAGAGACAGCGAGGTGAACTCGAACAGACCGAAGGGAGTGGTGACGGCAGTCTTGCAGACGTCCTCCTCGGCCATCGGGATCTGGTAGTACGCCTGGTCGAGGTCGATCACCGAGAAGACCGAGCATTCTCGGCAGTCCTGCAGAATGTCCTCGATAACCGGCAGCGGGTAGCGATCCGGAACCGTAGCGGCGTTGAGGCGTCGGTAGTCACCGGTGGGACGAAAACCTCCACTGCTCTTGGGTTCCAAGTGTAGAGGGCTGGCCCACTGGCTCGATGAAGGTCTGATAATGCCGCGTCTGAGCAGGTGGTCGAACTCGGCCTTGGCTGCGGCGAGGCGCTCTCCGAACAGGCGTCGGGGACGCTCGAAGACCGGTGGTCCCACTGTCTGGATGTGGTGGGCCACGGGCGTTCCACACAGCGTGGCTCGGTGAACGCCAGGTCGAGCGAGGTCCTCAAACTCGGCCAACAGTCGGTCGTACATCGGGCGGTACTGGTCGTCGTCAGAGCCGGAAATCACAGCCACCCCGTGGATGATGGCCTTGCGTACCTGGGCGTTCGTGGTCAGCGATGTCGCTGGGTCGATGAGGCGGCGCTTCTGGATGTCCACAAGCAGGCCGGTGTGTTGCAAGAAGTCTGCTCCCAGGATGGCAACAGGCACGTCGGCGACGATGAACGGCCACGCAAAGGTTCGCCGGAGTCCCAGGTCGAGAGTCAGCATGCGGCGGCCGAAGGTGCGGATGGCGGAGCCGTTGGCCGCTACGAGACGAAGGTCGTGAGGTTGAGGCTGCTGCTTGCAGCTTGATCGCGGCAGCAGGGAGACGACCGAACCAGAGTCCACCAGCAGATGTAGATTGGAGCTGCGATCGATGATGCGTAGGCGGTTTTCGCTGAAGGCGTCGCTGCCAGTGACCGCCTGGACTGTTGGCAGCTCCGTCACTTTCCCGAATGGTTACGGGCGCCGGACCAAGTACACGGCTGACGGCAGTTGGTAGCCTCGTTGCCAAAGCGCTCGTGGTAGAAGCAGGGACCGTTCCTGGCAGGCGTCTGCGAGGGCCCCCTTGACCTGGAGCGACCACGCTGGTTGGACCTGGCGCTGTTGTTTTTTGTTACGGCCTCGAGGACACGCGAGGTAGTGACGACGAGTTGCGACAGGGCCGTGCGCATGGCGGACATCTCGGCCGAGAGGCGAGAGATCTCCGAGGAAGGCGTAAACGGCAGCGGCGTCGGCGACGCACTGCGTTGGTGGGCTGCTGGGCTGACGGCGAAGGAAGGTGGAGATGAGCCAACGATCTCGTCCGCGACGACGGCCATTTCGTCGAGCGGCGTGGCGCGGAGAATACGCAGCATTTTGGCGACGTTGGATGGCAGCAAGTCGAGCCACTTCACCTTGAGCACCTCGTCGGACACGTTGGCGCCGGCCAGGGTGCGCATGTGCCGCAGAAGCTGGGACGGCGTGCGGGTCCCGAGTTCCAAGCCCGTCAGCAGCTTGTGAAGCCGTTGCTCAGAGGAGTCGGCGTACCGAGCCAGAATTTGAGTTTTCAAATTCAGGTATTTTCCAGTCTCGGGGGGATTCTGGAGTACGTCCAGGAGGTCCTGGACGGTCTCCCCGTCTAACCCGGAAACGCAGGTGTTGTAGCGTTGCGAGTCGGAGTTTACCTGTTGGCAAACGAAGATGGCCTCTAGTTGCAGGAACCAGGCCTCCGGGCAATTCCTCCAAAATGGCGGCGTCCTAACCGCCATGTGGCGTAGCGCGTCGACCGGTGCGTTAGCGTACATCTCGTCGCTCGCTACGTTGAACTGTGGCAAGCCGGGCGGGTCGCGATTGCCACCGCTTCCACCTGAATTATCACCTCCGTCGGCACCCTGGACCCCGTCTCCGGCCATGTCGTCCGCTTGAGTCGTCGGCGGAGGAAGGTCGATCAGGTGTTGAAGTCGTCTCGAATGCGCCCGGAGGTTCCGAGCGTGTCTTCCCGTCGAGGTTGGCGTAATCGTCGAAGCCGAAAAGGCGTAGTCGCGACGCAGCAAAAGGCGAAAGTGTTCGTCAAAAAACGTGGCTCACGCACGCATGGTAATCCGCCGCGATCACGTCGGGGTCACCAAATTTGGAAGATTGGGGGGTGTTATTAATAAGTACACCGGACACCCATTTATTCTCACACAATATTTATTTAATTCGAGATCGCGGGGTTACATGGAACGCGTGTGATTACGCCGTACAGATAAAGCACAAGGGCGGCCTTGCGAGTCCTGCACGTGTGAACTCGTCGCCCGACGGGAAGGAAGAGAGCGAGTCTCCGATCGGCGAGGTGATAGCGCTGGTCGGCTCCTTGTCACGCCGCGCTCAGCCTGAAGATGGCGCGCGGCTGCAGAATCTGCTTCCGTCGACTTGCCGACGGTGGTACGTGAGCTTGTGGACCGACCTCCACACTTCCTTCTAATGCTCGAGTTTTTTAGTCCATGTTTGCCGTCGCCGGCTCTTCTCCGAGCATTAATTTTATAGTGCAATACAAGAAAAAACTCTTGCGCAATCCTTCGTTTCGATCTCACTATCGGCGATCCCGCTTATATGCGTATTGGCTTTGAATAATATCTTCAACTATACTTATCAGTCTCTTTTTCGTTTGAACACTCGTAAATTAATCTGTCCCTTAGCTCTATAAATTATATTTTATATTACTGCATTTAATTAGAAGAATTCCTTATTAACCCTATTTCGTTCGTCTTCTACGCCGTAATTTTATTCTATTCTACGCAGTACTTTTTATGAAAAATAATAATATAATTTTCGTCGGGACGCGACAACTCCCCCCCATTTTAAAAACGACGCCCTCGTCGTTAATCAATATTATTATTATATTATTATTTCTCTTAACATAAGATATCATACTTAATTTTAAATTATAAACATTATTTCGATTAATTTTTCTTTATTTCTTATGGTAAACTTTATAAACCATTTTACAATTATTTATTTCGTAGTTCAACTTGGTTTGTTATTGTTTTACATACTTCTATTACATTATTTCAAACAGTTTAACAATATTGTTATAGTTCACCTATAAAAATAGATACTTAATAAAAAAAAAGTTTTATTATTACAATTTTTATTCTAGATATTCCGAAAAATTGTATAATTATTATTAAATGTATTTTCTGTAGATAAAAAAATTTATTTATCTTTAGTTTTTATTCCTAATTTTTAGTATACATCAAGTCATGTTAAAAATATATGTTATTTTTATTTTTTTTGTAGTCACATTTTTTTCTTACAAATTTACAATTTTCTTTGATAATATTTGGATGCTTATATATATATTTCTGAAATACTGATTAAGAGTTATACATTAGTATACATATATTTTACTTAGTCTAAATAATTGCAGCATTATGAACTGTTATAGCGAGAGAGAGAAAAAGAAGAGAGAAAAAAAAATTATTCTTATGCATCTTATAGTAACCTGCTTAGTAATCTTTTCTTAAAGTAAGGTTAGTAGGAGCGAAGAAAAATTTAATTTCTTCGCTCCCCCTCTTCCTCTGAAATGCAACTAAAACTTTGAATATAGATATTCAAGGCTTTCGTTATGAGCTTTTCTTTCGGCTATTATAAACAAAGAATCACTCTTTGACTTATTTATTACTCTCAAGTACCCCTGCTAGTTCTGTCAATAATAAATGTTGGTCGTTTAGTAAATTATTGTCCCTTAGTGCGATAAGGTTTCCTTTAAATACGAGTGGCTCCTCGCATTTTTTCGTCAGTATTCGTCAGGCAGTGTTTCGTCTCGTTTCTCCGAGGAGTCTAGTCCTTATTTTTTTACTAAGTAAGTACTTTTATTATTATTATTATTATTATCTCTTTTTTTATAATGGTTATTATTTTTTTACTTGTTTAAAAAAAATACTGTGTATAACTTATATAAAAGAAAATTTATTATTCCTATGTATGTTTTTACAAAAAAAAAATTTTATAAAAAATATAATTTTTCTCGCCCAGGCAAAAGTTTTTAAATTAATATTGAATTTTGTTGGTCTTGCTGAGCTAACGTCTAACGACTCTAAGAACTCCAAGTTGCTCGCTCGAAAAGGCACGACAATTCGCCGCGTATCAATCCCGAGGACAACATTAAAATTTCTTTCTTTCTTATTAAAATATTTTCAATTTTATGCAATATTATTTATTTATTGGAGTTCTTAGAGTCGTTAGACGTTAGCTCAGCAAGACCAACAAAATTCAATATTAATTTAAAAAAATTTTTATATTTGCTTTTGTTATTAAAGTTTTTAGTATTTATTATATATTTTTTTGCATATGTGTGTTTGTATTTACTTCCCTAATTTATTTAATGCTAAGTATGTATTTTTTTTCTCTATGTTTTCAGGATGGAATTCGAAAAAGCTCGTTTGCTTATGCAGTGGGCTTTGCGTCAACAAAATGATCAGGAGTTTAGTCCTGCTCTTTTCGAAGCCCGGAGCTGGTTTGTAGCCGCTGCCCAGGATGTGCACGCGCTGTGCAGAAGTGTAGGAGTCCCACTGGATATGAACACCCTTCTACTTCTTCTGAATTTGTTCCTGTGGGATCTTGCGGCTATGGTGAAGTTGCCCGCGAACTCCGAGGCTGCGTATTTATCGTCGTCATCCGAGGAGGAGGAAATGTGGGAGGAGGAGTTGGAGGCACATTTTCCGCCGAGATCTCCCTCACCAGAGCAGGCGCATGGAATTCCGGCCGCATGTTACTGGTCGTCCAACCGTGGAGGATGTCCCTGTTATTCGCCAGTGCCGCGTGTGATCGAGATTATTGACATCTCATCCGAGGACGAGATGTGAAAAATGAATTAAATGTGTAACTGTTTTTGTTTTTGTTATTAAAAATAAAGAGGAAATAAACCGTTGTGCGTATAACAGTGTATTTTATTTATTCTTCCCTTTTCCTTATCCACCTAATAAGTTTTTAATTTATTGTTTTTTCCCCTTTTTTTCTTTTTATCAATGTATAATATATGATTATTAAAATTTTTTGTTTCAATTGAATTATTTATTATGCAATATTTTGAGTTTTGAATAATAAATTTTAGGGAGAGAGAGAGAGAGAGAGAGAGAAAGAAGGTCTACCGAAACCTCGACAGTGCAACGCATCGTCGGCCCCGCCGAACACGCGAGGCTCGAGTCGGAGAGTGTCCCGAACACTTACGAGGCCACCCGAAGCTCCCACAGCTCAGCGCACCAACTAGGCTCGAACTGCGGTGTGCACCGAACCCTTATGGGGCATCCAAACCTCGTTCCCCACAGCGCTGTTCCGTCGTCATTGTATTCTTCTTTTTTTATACATTTCTTTCTTTTTTTTTATTTTTCTTTTACGTTATTTAGATTTCTTAATCTGCTTACTACAATTAATTTTTGTTTTTTTTTTATTTCTACATATGGTTAAGGAAAGAAATAAATATTCCTTACTGTTCTACAACAATGTTAGTCTTTATTACTTTTCATTTTTGTATACATATGGTTTTTTTATTTGTATTTACTTTATCTAGTTAGTGTATATACTTGTATATAATGTGTGTTTGTTAATATATTATACTCTTGTTTATGCTTATTAAAATATTTATTACAATTGTATAGTTCGCAATTTTCATATATTTATTGTCGTATAGATTTATTTTACGCGAATTCTATCTCTGAAAAAAGGACCTCTTCTTTTTGTTACTAACAAGGGAAGTACATGACCTCCGGGAAACTGATCTCATCCTAACTTTGGTATGTCTTTTATAATATAAAAATATGAAGAAAGCCAAATTAAGCAATTTGAGCTTCTTTTTTTCAAATCATATCTACTTGAACTCAACTTTCTTCTGGTTTTTGGTTCGATTGTTTATCTTTATTTGTTTCCGAGTTATAAGCGATCGAATTGGAAGTAATTTTTACTGCTATTATTATTGAATGTCGAATAACTTCCGTAAAAGTGGCCATTGGCAAGAGATAACTTGGCTTTCTTCATATTTTTATATTATAAAAAACATACCAAAGTTAGGATGAGATCCGTTTCCCGGAGGTCATGTACTTCCCTTGTAAGTATATATTTAACCATTCCGATATTGCTCTTTTACAAATCATGCATTCCTTTGTTTCCATATAACAAGTTAAGCAGCTTAAGGCATGTTTGCAAGGAAGATATATTCCCTCTATTGGGTTACGTTTGCAAATTTTACACTTAAGTTCTTTCGATAAACTGACATGTTCCGAACCTTCTATTATTTTGCTCAATTTTTCCATGTCATAGATTCCACAACAGTCTTGCACTCGTTCTTTCTTTGTAATAAATTCTCATTTCGGCGACCATCTACGATGTTCTTGCATAGGCTCGTCCGTTTTTTCCCATTTTCGTATTCCTACACCGCATATATAGCATTTTACTTTGTTGTTCTCTCCCGTATAATAAAATCCGGCTTCTGCTAGATCCTTGATTGAAATAAAGGCATGCGGCCAATATTGAAATGTATCTAACCGATTTTTCTTAATCGGCAAATTTACTGCGCAATGAGTTTCATCAAAGTCCTGTTGTAGGTTCATAATTATTTCTTTTACTTTCTCTTAATATCTCTAATATTTCTGGTAACTCTTCTTGTATTATCATTGACACTGGGGCTTTATTCTCCTCGTCCTGTATTGAGGGAAAAATATCACTGGTCCCGTTTTGTAATAATTCCATAACTGCTTGTTCACTTAGAAAGGATTCCAATTCAGGCCAACTCATTTCCTTAACATTTTGTGATTCTGCGATATCCTCTGGTCTTTCGTCTTTTTTTATTTCCATAGGTTCCGTTTGCGTCATTTTTGAACTTGAAGTTGCCATTTCTTCTGGTTTTTCGATGTTTGTTTCGTTTTTAACAACAAAAATGGGCGTTTCTCGTTGTATTAGTTCCAACGGAATAATTTGCCGGTTATCTCTCTGTAATTCGAATTCATTTTTTATAGTAACAATCTCGATTTCTCTTTCTTTGTTTTGTTCTATTATTGCTCTTATTTGAGTGGATATTTTATTGTCATTTTTTGTTCTTTTTCGCTCCTCGATATTTTTTTACAGTTATAACATTTTTGCCTTTCGGGATCCATATTTATGTCTCTAAATTTTATGTGTTGTATAATCGGCTTTCCTGCCTTTGTTTTTATGCGAGTTCCACATAAAGGAGTGTTTAAGTCTATGCTATAAAACATCTTTTTAAAGTAATACATTTCGTATATTTTTCTATTGGTTTTTTTTTTCTTGATCGTACCGACGTAAGAGGGTAAGTTTTTCCTTTCTTTAACTTCTTGCATAATCCTCATTTACTGGCTCTCTTATTTTGAGAGTAAGCAAAAAAAAGAAAATGAGAGTTATTATTACATTGAATTTGCTCTGTTCTCATTATTTATTTTTAAAATTGGATATAAACACGATTCTCCCTCTAAAATTTTTGTATCTACAGTTTTAAACTCGGAAGTGATAAATTGGCTCTTTTCATTTTTCTCTATCTCAACCTCCATTTTTTTGTTCTCCTCCTTATCTTTATTTAACTTTTGCGTTGCCAAATAAAGTAATAGTTGAGTGATTGAATTCCATATTGCCCCAATTAAATGTAAGGAGACACCGTAAATTCCGTGCAACATGAAACCATGCATAATCGTATCGATAATTAGCTTGATGAGGCGACATATCATAAAAAATCCTATGTAGCCGGCAGAGATGTTACTAAACGTTAAAAATTCCGACCATAGTTTGTTGAATGTCGATTCAGCCAGGTTATTCAAGGCTTCTTGATCGAACAAATTTCCTTTAGTAATTCCTTTGGGGTTTATCTTCCTTCCCGAAGCTCCTAATGCCATTTTATTTAATACCGTAGATTTTTCTAATGGGAATAATATCATATCGCGAAGTTTACTGGTATCTCTTTGTCCGTATATTCCACTAGTAGCGAGTGTCTCGGGTGAAACATATCTCCATGTTAGTTTTGTTTGAGGCGTCAATATCTCGGGATCTTTTACTTCGACTGGATTTGGTAACATTTTAAACCAAATTTGATACATTTTGAACATAACCGGTAAACGATTATCACACATTAGGGGTTTCCCAGTTCTTACTAATATACGCGTTCTAGGTGTTAGAAAATATGGTTCATTGTCCCGAAACACGGGTAGCTGTTCGTAACACCCCGTCGTTTCTCTCCTGACTTCTTCTACTTTTAAGCATTTTAATAGATGAATAACTTCTCCCGCTGTTACGGCTAGATACTCGGGTTGATTCATGAGACGATAACCCACTTCCGTCGGGGAAACTGAGGCGAGCGCGAGGGCTTGAGTGAGAATATGTCTTTCGATTTCGCACCTTTGTTTTAATATGTCATAATACATTCTATTTAACTGTCGGCGTACACATTTTTCAACGTATAAGAATTTTGAGTTTATGTATGCAAATATATCAAATTGTTTCCCTCAATTGTTTTTTTGCTTATAAAACTGTTAACCTTGGCGTCTTCAATTATGAAAAGCTTGGGATATTCGGTGCGCGCAAACCTAAAGCAGCATACATTCTGCTCTCCTTTTTTCCATAGTGCGAATGTAATATCATTAGTTTCAAGCAAGTACATTATACGGTTTTCTTGTGCTTCATATATTTTATCCAAATTTCCTTCATACAACACAGAATATTTGATAACTCCGCATGAATCTTCCGGAAGCGCTTCCCAGAAAACTTGTGAGGCATCGATATCTGTACATTATAAATCCACGAGTGTGCATGTAACCCCGGAGTCTAATTTTACTTCATTATATTCCAAATGTACAGCCGCATAGTGATCGTATATTGTTATTTCAACATGACCTGCGACATAGACGTCTTTATAGCTACCGTATGAATCCGAAAACGAAACTCCAATACCATTTTCGCTATTATCATTCCCTCCCGCGAACATGATTGGTTTATTAGTGGTACTATTTCTGGGTAGATTTATAATTTGGGTGCCGCTTATAGAAATATAACCCGAACGATGGATTCCATAACATTGCTCCCTACTTATTTCATTATAATAACTAATTTCTCCGTTTAGGACGCGAGATGCATGTCCGTGCATACCGCAATGTGTAACTGTACGTGTGATCTTTATTATGCATTTATATACATGCGTGGTACTGTAATCGTTCAATTGTAGTAATTGCGCGTAGATTTTTGTTACATTAATATATGGTTCATGTATATCACATTCTTTAACATCTACTATAAAGTCCCGATGAGTAATTAATTACACTTACGAGCGAAAGCAGAAGGAATGATTTCTTTGCCATCTGTAAATAAGATAATTTTCTATGCTTTTCACTGTCCTTGTATGAAGTTATGAAGTTATTTCCTATTTGTTTATTCGAAACGGATTTCTATTTCTTCCGGAATGGTGTCCAATATTTCTTTAAAGTAACACAAAAGTATGAAGATCCCCGCGATGATTAAAAATATAACTATATACAACGGTTTTTTCCGTATTAATTAATTTATCCCTACAGTAATTTTCCATATCCCAAAAATTCCCCGAGTGTTTTTGCTTAACTAATTTATGGATTAAATCTTTAGTATTTGTATCGTTAAAGATATTTGATAGTTTGCTAATATTTAACGACGTCTGAGGAAATAACAAGTGATTTGAATATTCCGTTGGTACCTCATGCATTTTTATAACTTCCCCGTTTATTTTAAACGTACAATTCATTTTTGTGTGTATTATTCCGACTCCACGTAACGATATGATTGTCCCTGTTAATCCGTCACAGCCAATCGACACTCTCGTAGTCATGGGCGCTGAGTAAAATATTTTATTTAATTTTTCAAGTTTTATTATCGTTGGTTTGGTATTGGTTTTATATTTAATATTGCAATTACGGTAATTACATTTAGTCGGTTGAGAGATCAATTCCGTTTCGCAACTATCTATTGCTTTTAAATGCAGTCTTTCTTTTTGGCAAATTAATTTCCTTGAAACTTTTTACAATTCTTAAGGTCGGTGCTTGAGAAACCTTAATAATTTGCCTCTTGTTGCAGTATATAGTTATTTTCTATTAATACTATTTTAGTCCTAACCCTTACTAGTATCCTATCTATGTAATTGTTAATTAATTTACTTTCTAAGTTATAACGTACTAACTCGTTTTCATGCAAATCTGATTTTACGTCCATGCAAGTACTTTCTGTAGATTTTAAGATGTGTAAGGTTCTAGTATATTTTTCTTGTAAATTCTTAAAATTTCCAAACAGTTCTTCACGTTTTTTTGCGACCTAACGGGCAATCGTTTTTCAACTCGCTAAACGTAATCCAAATATCCGTTAGATTCATATCTTTATGTGTGCAAGTCATGATAATAATAATTTCCAAGCGACTGGAGTTAGTTTTACATCTTCCTGTCGTTCGAAGAATATACCCGATGGAGGTATTTGTTGAAGTTCGATTCCTCTTGGCTCTACTTCGTTTCCTGTATAAAATATTAAGAGGGATAAAAACATTATGTTGAAGTTCCTCATTTTTTTGTTCTGAAAAAGTAAAAGAGATAATGAAAAATCTTTCCGCCCCTTTCCCTGTCTCTCTCTTTTTTTTTTTATTTTTTTTTATTTTCTATATGGATCCTTCTGGTTGATCGAACGCCCTGCTTTTAATTTCTTGTTTGCGTACTTATATTTTTTTATATGTGCCGATTCTAGGTGTGTTTTTTTTTGTAACTTAAACCAAAAACAATGATTCGTAGTTATATAGGGTGCAATATAAATTAAACTAAAAGATAGGAGTAAACTATGTATATTTTTTTTTTATTGTCGTACAATTGCCTGAGGCAGTGTGGTTAGTACGAAGGTTGGTCAGAGAGTCTCGTCCTTCTCTTAAGGTATAGGCTTACGAACTTAGAATCCCCTTCTTTTATTGATTTTGTTTTATTTTATTTTTTTATTTTCATTGGTATATAGGTAAAAAAAATTTATTTAACACTCTTGTATTTATTTTATCATTATAGTTTTTCCGATCTTCCTTTTATCTCTTTCCTTTTTTCATTACCAGTCTCTCGTTGACCATCTTTCATCCCGTAATACGGTTAAAGAACCTCCCGCAAAACAACCGGTCGGGCAATGGGATGTTACTTCTAGATGTCGTTGGTGTTCATCGTTCGTACACTCCATGGATTCTATATATATTCCTTCCCCTTGACGTTGTAGATAATAATTGGTGCATTTTGCGCACTCTCGCCACACCGGAATTTTCTGTTTGCAATATTTACATTTTCCGTGATACGTTTGATCACCAATTCCTTGGCCACCATATTCTTTTATTTCTAAGTATTTTGTATACGTTTTCCCTAATTCCATGAACGCGGAGCTTTCCTTATACCTTTTTTCTACTTCATTTACGAGTTCATCGTCACTTTTTTCTGGATAATCCGGATGTTGCATTTCTAGTTGCGCTCTATGGTTTATAAATCGTCTTAACCATTGAGGCATGCAATCGTCAAAACCTACAGCGCTAAGGTAGGCATCTTTAATGGCCAACCTGAAGCTCAAACTGTGATTGTATATAACAGATGTTAGAAACTCTGTTTCATTTGCTAGTCTTCGGGAATAAGCGGGTGTTGTTGGGTGGCCCTTGGCCTCATCTTGGAAACATTTGACTCCGTATTTAATAATATTTTCTAATGGGTCCTTTTCCCTTCTTTCTTCTTTCTCTCCTCATGTCTTTTCTTGCGTTGCTGTCGTTTGGTAAGAGCAACTTCCATCTTTAGGCAGCCTACAGAAATTTCTTTACTTATTCGTGGTTGATATTAATTAAAGGATTGAGTCTATGTATTGAAGGAAGATCAGTTTTCATTGTTTATTTTCTCTTACTATAGGTTTTGAGCTATGTGCATACACACAATGCACATACATATATCATGTACAAATTAAATTTTATACCATACTCAAACCAATGGGCACACATTCATTTTTTTATTTTATTTTAATTTGTTCCAACTAGTGATTAAACAATTGTACAAGGCTTATAGTATCAATTGTAGATTTATATTATTTATACATCTTTTTTTTTGCTGTATTTTCTACTAAACAATATAAACTTGCGAATATTATTTATTTAATATCTTACTTATTGTCTTTAAAAGGTTTTAATTGTTATTTTTATTAATAGTCGAAGTTTGAACTTTCTCCACAAAATTAATTAATTTATCGAATTTCTGCTGCATTTGTTCATTAAAATTAATATCAGAAATTTCTTTATACTGTAAATTCGAGTCCACGGCATTATCCGACATGTATATTGAAGCTATCTGTGAGTTTACTTTACTTAATTTTCTTAATAAAGTTCTCTTTTCAATAATTAGTTTTGATAACATCTTTTTTTTCCGCCTCTTCTCGTTTCTTTGCAATCGTTATTTTGTTGTACAGAATCTCCCATGTCCATCGAGTCTAGTGTTAGATTTTTTTGTTTCTAGTATGCCAAACTCTCCTTATATATTTATACCTGCGCGTCCTGTAAGAAAGTATGACTAATTAACAGAATTACTAGAGTCAAGGTGAGTCGAGTTGTAAATATTTATATATGTTTACATTTTGAATGGTATGTAGAAAGGATAAGTGACGGTGTTGCTGGAGCATTTACCGCAACGAGGAGGACAGGGGACATAGGTTTTAGGTTTAGAGATGTGTTAGACTCCAATGATTCTATTTTATTGGAAATCATCTTTTTTTTTATCTGAAATATTTTTTTATAGCAATTAAATTTAAATTTGACCAAGCTCAAAATGCATTGATCCGTCTTTGTTATTGATTCTTATTTCTCCTGGATTTAAATTGGAAAAATGAGGTAATAATAATTTTGAAGCCAAATTTCTGGATTCTTATAAACGTAATTATCTTTTCTCATAAAGAGTTGTTTTTTAACTTCAATAAATTTCTTTTCATCGTTTGGTATTTCGTAAACATCCTTTTCTTCCCAGGACTCGTCAAATTTGTTGTTAAAATTATCTTTCTCCATGGGTTGTAATTTTTTGTCTGAGTTGAGTGTCGTTTCAATTTCCTCGGGGGCTTTTTGTATTATAGGAAGGGTTTTGACTGGTTCTTTTGATATATTTGACTTGTTGTGTCGTTTTGCTCTCTTTTCATTGTAGTTTAGCCGTGTTATTCTTCCTGCGCGACTGTGTGTTTCCATATAATAATTTTTAAGAACATAAACGGGTTCTTCTATTGGATATCTTGATAACGCGTCAGCATTAACGTTACTTTTACCGGCTTTGTATACAATGTCAAAGTCGTATGTATTCAGTATTATTCTCCATCTACTAACTCTGGATGTCGGATCTACTAAGTTTTAAAACCAAACAAGTGGTTTATGATCTGTTATAGTGAGGAAACGACAGCCTCTTAGATGGCAATCGAACGAAGTAACGGCAACAGGATGGGTAATGCTTCCCTTGAGTAAGTATTATATTTTTGCTCGGCTTTGTTTAATACTCGCGCAACATAAGCAATTGGTAGGTCGGTTCCCACCTCTCCTTGTGATAAAATTGCTGCTATTGCTGTACCACTAGCATTACAAGTTACTATAAATGGTTTATTAAAATCTGCGATTTGTAGTATTGGTTATTTACACAATTTTTCTTTTAAATCATCGAATGCCTTTTGAAACTCGCTGGACCATAGGAAAGGTGCGTCTTTTTTTAATAAATTACTTAATGGTCTAGCACTACCCGAAAAATTCGCAATGAATCGTCTATAATAACCTGCTAATCCTAAAAATTGACTTATATTTTTCACTGTTTTTCGAATCGGAAATTTTTTTACTGCTTCTAATTTTTTTGGATCCAGCAAAACACCTTCTGGTGATAATAACTGTCCCAGATACATTACTTCTTTCTTTAAAAATTCACATTTGTCTGGCTTTAATTTCAGATTTGCGGCACGTACTCTTTGCAAAATTTTTTCAAACTTCTGGATATGCTCCTGAATATTTTTAGCGTATATAACTGCGTCGTCAAGGAATAAAAATATTTCTTTGCCTTGCATGCCCTTAAAAACACGATTAATCATTCTAGGAAAAGTGGCTAGAGAATTGCACAATCCCATAGGCATTGTTTTAAATTGAAATAAACAGAATGAAGAGGTGAAAGCTGTTTTATGTCGATCTTCTTGAGCTAACGGAACTTGTAAAAATCCTTGACATAAATGCAAAACGGTGAATACATGATTTTCTGGTCCAATTTGATCGCTAATATCTAGTATATTAGGTAATGGGTATCGATCTTTTACGGTTTTATCGTTTAATTGTCGAAAATCGACAACTAGTCGGTATCGTTTATTACCCTGACTATCAGGCTTCTTTGTTACTAGAAAAACAGGTGATGTATAATTGGAACTTGATGGTTCAATCTCCTTCCATCATTTCTTTTAATTGTTTATCAAGTTCGCTTTTGAGAGCATGAGGAAATCTATATGGCTTAGCTGTCATTGGTATGTCGTCGACAGTCGGTATCTTATTTTCTATAGCATTTGTCACGCCTCATTTTTCTCCTTTTAGACAGAAACAATCTGACTATTTATCAATTAAACTTTCTATAGATTGTCTTTGTTCCTCGTCCATTTTATCAAAATGCAAGGCTTCTTTTAACCGTTCATTACGATTAAGTGTACTTGTATCCTCCGTTATGTTAAGTATCTTCGCTTCAGCTCGATTGTCAGAAATGTCTTGTATGTCGACCTCTTCACTTTCATAACTATAAAAATTATAAATATATATGGTTTATTTGAATAAACCAAATAGCTGTTATTCATTTCGTTTTCGTGAATGGCTTCGACAAATTCGCTTTGTAAATTTTCATTTATAACTCGTTCATTCAATAAAAATTCGCTAGGGTCCTCATCCTATTCATTTTCTTCCCGTATGTTTATTAAATTCTCATTATTTATCTCATTTTCAGTTTCTTCAGTTCTTTGTTTGTTTATCCATAATATTTCGGTTCTCGGGATAATATCCAACTTTTCCGCCGACTTAACCAATTCTTTGTTATTCAATTTACAAACGTAACTAACATTTTTATCACGAGGTTCGCATTTTATCGCCCTCCTCGATTTCGTAATCCATTCGTACTTGACAATTCATCTTTTTATCAACAAAATCTTCCTTATTTTCACGAGGTCCGCATTTATCGCCCTCCTTGTTTTCATAATCCATTCGTACTTGACAATTCATCTTTTTGTCAACAAAATCTTTCTTATTTTCACGAGGTCCGCATTTATCGCCATCCTCGATTTCATAATTCATTTGAACTTGATAACTATTTACCGTCTTATCCAATAAATTTTCTTCATTTTTTATTTCATTTTCAATATCATCCTTCAGGTCAACTTCGTTTCCATAATTAGTACAAGATGGGATCTCAGCCATCCTATCGCACAATGTTACTTCAATAATACCATAATTTTCAGTAATTTCATCAAACTTTTCTTTAATACATGTCTCAGTCACATCACATACCCGTGGCTGCGCTTTTTCATTATTTATTTGTAATTGTACTTCCTTCATTAATCCATAACAAATTTTACTTGCTTTACTTATATAACTCTTTAGATCCGACTCCTCGTCGATCTCATGTACTTGTATTTCGTTATTTTTATAATCGTCATATAACTTTTGTTCTTTTTCACTCTGATTGTACAGGTCTTTGTCGTTGCCATTTTGATTTCTTTCATTTCTTTGTTCTTGCTCGTAAATTTCGTACAATAAGCGTTCCATTATTTTCATGCAATTGAAAATCACTTAACGTTTCTGAGTCACTATCGGTATAATTATAAAATTTCGAATTTTTCATGTTTATATAATCATTGTTTTCCCTTGGTTTTGTCATATATCGTATTGATTTTCGATCATTATTTTCAATTTCCTCCATTATATAAATCGATTCATCCGTTTGTGTATTATTTACATTTTCAACGGGGAGGATTAATTCGTTAAATTCTAAATATTTTTCCAAATAATTGATTTTTGCATCGTTTCTACGGAAAAAATCGGTGCCTAAGATTCCGTCTTGTTGTATAGGGAACGAATCATGTACTAAATTGAGTTCCACGGGAGATCCTTCGAAATCTATTCTAATTTTACCACAAGTAGTTAATGAATGGTCAGTTATGCCTTTTAACAATATAATATCATTTTCGTCAATTTTCACGCGAGAGTCTACCCCTGACTCTTTAATTTGACTTACCGATGCTCCTGTTTCTAGCAAGAATTGTAACGGACGTCTTAACTGACCGGTATCGAGGATTACGACCGGGGTTGAACTTTGTTGGCTTTAAAAATTTATTTTCTTGGTGCGGAGGGGACGTTTGAGCGGGTTTCCGCACTCGAAGTAGAGGGAATTTGATTCGTAGCCTCTCTCGCGACTCTCTTCGGAGAGAGAGAGAGAGAGAGAGAGAGTATCGGTGTTTCCCTGATTTTGATTTCCTGCTCTTATTTGTCATTGTAACTTATAACAATCGCGCTTTATGTGACCGGGTTTTCCGCAATGGAAACAAGTAACTGGTGATCTTATATTATTATTCGATTCGTTATTAATATATCGTGATTCTTGGGAAGTTGAATTAACCGGCTCGTGCACACCGAGGAATTATTTCCCCGATATTCTTTGTTAAATTGCTGCGATGAATATTTATTATTATTATTATAACGAACAAAGGAATCATTTTTATCTCTATCTCTATTTGGTAAACATTCCGTCTGATTTTGATACTCGTTCCAACCACCAAATTGTAAATTTGGCCTATTATAATTACGACTGTTATCCGAGCGACTTTGTGGGCTATAGGAACTGTTTATGGGATTGCGTCGGTTGTTATTATCGGGAAATCTTTCCGCAAAACTTCGTGCTGATTTGAAACAATTTATGGCTTCATGACCAGTTTTAGAACAATATTGACATACAATCGGAGAGTTATTCGAAATATAGTTTACTTTACGCGTTTCTCGAGTTGAACGAGAACGAGCCTCCTCTCGGCTCGGCGTCTCCTCGTCCAAGACGCTACAAACGAACTCGCGCTCCACCTCAAGCGCTTGTTCACGAGCCTGTTTTATAGAAATTGGAGTCCCTAAACGCGCACGAATTTCCCAACGAAGCCCTTTTAAAAAGAATTTTAAACAATCTCGCCTTAGTTCAAGCATGAAATGATTTGCTATCGCAACTCGTCCCTCTCTGTCGGCCGCTTTGACAATTTCATTTTTTATTTCTTGTAACCGATTAAAATAAGCAACGACTGTCTCATTGTTTTTCTGTTTTAATTTAGCAAAGTCTCCCGTCCACTCGTAATATGTTTTTATTGATCCGAAGGTGTTTTCGAAAAAATCGGATATCTCTTTGATAGAATTAAAATTTTCTCCGCCTGCACAACTTAAAGCTTCCCCATATAAACGCTTTCGAATAAGTTTTGTTAATTCTTTCTCGTACTCCGATGGTAAAATTTCTTTTGCTTCATTGCATCCGTCCAAAAATTTATGTTATGACCGTTAAACCGCGGTATTAAATCTAAAGCGTCCTTTAGCGATAAACCTCGAATTTGAGACGTCATTGTAACTTCACTCCTATCTAATTTTTTTGGTTTTGTTCCGGTGTTTGTTCTTAATTCGTCTAAATTAATTTTATTAAATAATTCGTCTTTAATCTTAGAAGAGTTTGCTTGTTCGGGTGATCTTTTAATTAATTGATAAGCGAAGGGAACTGTAAAATCTGTCGCACCTTGAATTAGCTTTTCTTCGAGTACTTTCGCCGTGTCTGTCACTAATGCCTTTGCTTCCTCAGTCTTTTTTTCGATCGGGGGAGTAATTATCGTGTATTCTTGCATCGTTTTTACTAACTTAAGAAATAGAAAGATCGGTTGAAAAAAGGGTCTCTATATTCAAAATCGCGAGGTATTTTTATAGATAATGAAATGTTTGCTGCACTTTCTTCTATTCTATCCTTTAAATAATTTATTTCTTTTGTCAAATTTTGCACTGTTTCTCTAGGCGGTTTAGTTAAATCGAGAGTATCGAGAGTCTGAACTTTTTCTTTGTATAAATTTAATAGCGTATCATTCATAGAAAATTCTAAACCCGTGTTTCTTTGTTTATTTACATGACAATCAGTATTTTTACGCAAACCTGACATTTTTTTTCTAAGCACATTATTCCTTTAATCTCTTTATATTTCTCTTAAAAATGTGAGTTTCCCGGCCGATGCACCAAATTTATTATAAAAATTAATACAATCTGTCAAAATAAAAATGTTACAAGAAGGCAAATGGTTAATAAACCATTCGCGTTCTTTTCGCTCTTGTTTGACTGGGACTAGCCTTACGTCTCCGGGAGTAGCAAGCGAAATTATTTTGAGAGTAGAGATGTAGGATATAATGTGGGATAATAAAATAATATATTTTTTATTCGTATCAATCATGCATTATTTATTTAAATTTGATAACATAATAATATACTGTTTTCTTTTAAATGAACATGTGTAACCAAATTCTTTTAGCTTTTTAATGGACAAAGATACACATAAAATTACACTATTTTATTAACAATTGCATAAAATTATTTAAATGAATAAAACTTTTAATTTTGATTATATAAACAATTGTACAGCGAACACGTTAACAAATTATAGAATGAAATCTACACAATGCTATTTTATTATAAACATTAATAACTAACAATCGAGATAAGAATTATTATAAATAAATGCAGTTTAAATTAAAAATTGTTGCCGCTGAAAACGGTTGGTTCAGTAATTGAAATAACATAAAATATTAGGTTTGCCTTTACGAATATTACAAGCGTATAGATAGCCGAAAAGAATATACCTTAAGTACCCAAATATATATATATATATACGGTGAAGAACGAAGGTCCGCCTCGAACGTGGGTAGCGGTGTCAAATGGCTCGATAATGTCCTGCTAGACCTGCGGGCGTCAATGTTAAATGCGTGTGCTTTCGGAGTCCGATGATTGCCAGATGTCGAAGTCGTAGTTCCTTGACTAAGGCTCGTAGATGCCAACGATGTGTCTCGATTCCCAAATACAAGATCTCTCTTGATTTTGATTGCGTAATTCTTTAAAGTCCGAGTAGCAGAGCCACGCCCTCGGATAAAAATCAAAGAGTTGACTGGCAGAGCTTCGCCTTACGAAAGCTTTAGACGAAAAATTAGGAATGGCTGTGTCTGTTCTGGGTCCTCTTTATACACCCTAAAAATCTATGCATCTGTCCTTGTCTTACGCTTTGCTTTAGATGGAAATTGCGTAAGTAGTTCTGGATTTTTCTGTGCTTGCACCCGATTGGGCCGTGAGATGTGCGTGATTAAAAATGATCGAATCCCATGCATTTTCTGTATCGTTTCGTAGTTAATTCGGAGAATTTGCTGTCCCCCTTTTATTACTGCGACATTACCCAAAGAACGGCTTAATTTATTACTTCCTTCTAATGCTCGAGTTTTCTAGTCCATTTTTCCCATCGCCGGCTCTTCTCCGAGCATTTATTTTATAGTGCAGTACAAAAAAAACTCTTGCGCAACCCATCGTTTCGATCTCACTATCGGCGATCCCTCTTATATGCGTATTGGCTTTGAATAATATCTTCAACTCTACTTATCAGTTTCTTTTTCGTTTGGAACACTCGTAAATTAATCTGTTCTTTAGCAGTATAAATTATATTTTATATTACTGCATTTACTTAGAATCGTTCTTTATCAACCTTATTTTGTTCGTATTCTACGCCGTAATTTTCTTCTAAACTACGCAGTACTTTTTATGAAAAATAATAATATAATTTTCGTCGGGACGCGACAAATCATTACGTCTAACCAGGTATCTGTGTTATCACGATGATGAGTAGTGCCAAACGGTGTCAAATGAAAAGAATTTTCGAAGACAAGATTTTGTAAATTTTTAGAATAATATGTATCACCTGAGACGTCCGAATTCAAATCACCGGTAATAATAATATTGAAGTATAGGTGTAAATAACGATTGATAACTTCGACTAAGTAGGACAATAATTGGCATTTAGGGCGTCTATATACAAAGTCAAGTAGTATTTTTTGTTGATAAGAAGCAAGTTTAAGAATTACATATTCCGTGCCGTTGATGTTCTTTTTGATAGATTGACACAAAACAATACAATGTAGTTTTTGGTTAACATAACAGGCAACGCCTCCTCCTTAGATAAATTCACGCTTGCCTCCGTCCGTTCTAATACCTTGGTCATTTCGATATAAAACATAAACAAGTTTCCGACATTGAAAAAACATCTGTAGACTTACTTATATTAGTGTGTTTAATGTGTGAAAAGTGATCCTTGACAGAGTTAACATTAGCTTGGGCTATACGCAATATCGGTTGAGACGACATTTGAGAAGAAGAATTAGAATGTGAGGTTGTTGGTAGTCACTTAATATTTTTCTGCAAGTCTTGTTCCGTATTGATTCGAATGGCTTCAGAATTATCAGAATGTTTGATATAGATACAATTATCCTTAACCCAGGTATACTTGTAGTGCATATCGCCTGCCTTCTGCTTGGTCAAAACAAAAAGCCGATAAATAGCCGAAGCTAATATCATAGAAAAACAATTTATTTTTTAGCTCAGGATGAGTACATGGAAAAAGACTGCCAAACGTTATTTCACCGAATTCTCGTTTCAATTTAAGCACGTGGTCTTTAATAGTGTAGATTTTAAATTTTACAATGATTGAGATAGTTTTAGGTGATTGTCCTCCATCTCGATCACTTTGATATTGCTTGGGTTTAAATTCTGGAATCTCTAGTATATCATCATGTAGATGAGCTAGATTTAAGTGTGTAAGTATTGCCAAGAGTATATCCCTATAAGTGACTGCTACATCGGCCGGGATGCCTGTGACTTTCAACTCAGCACTAGGTAGAGATGAATAGAAGGTTTTCATCTCTTCTAATTCCGACTCTATCCTATCCATTTGACGAGAGTTCTGTCCGAGAAGATCGGCCATTTCATCAAAACAAGATTCGATGCTAGTGAATCGTGATGTTAAGTCATTGTGATTCTGGGCCATTGACGTACATATTGCCGCCATTCTATCCGCATCAGACAAAGTGGTCCAATTAGAAGGACGACTCAAAGTATTAGATTAACTAGATTGAGAATTAGACTGCATATTACTCCCATCTGACGGTAAGTTAGTAAATGCAACGGATTGATTATTCTGCATATTATTTGAAATAATACTAAGATGCGAATTCGAAATGGCGCGATTTTGATCAAATCGAACAGATCTTTGAAAAGGCGAGTGAGATCTACGAGATTCGTTTCCCTGTTGCTTACAATTTATAATACGAAAAGGCCTTGCACAATAATTATCGTTCGGTTTATTTGTTGTAGATTGAATATTAGAATTAGAAGATTTATTTGCAATATTTATATTGCATTTAGTACACACAGGCATTTTAATGACCCTAAACTATAACACTCGGCTAGAAATAAGATAAAAAGATTCAACGTTTTACAGAATCAAACGAAGGAGTCGTATATGAAGGTAGAAGCCCACGTGTACGCTTAACAAGTCGCTAAGTATAAGGGCTATTTCACGTCAAGTGGTACGATGAAAATTTTAAATCGCTCCAAAATGTGAGAACAGGCTGTAAATATCTTCCAGAAGATAGAAAAAAAATTTTAGGTGTTAAAAATAATTTGCCCAAAAGTTATTCCACCATGAAAAATGGAAATTTTCCAATTTTTTAGAAAAATTGCTATTTTTAAAGCCATTTATCTCAAACTCTATTGATTTTTTTGAAAAAACATTAGGAACAACTTTTGTTCAAAATAATCTTTAGAACTTACCTACTTGGGTTACAATTCTTAATTTTAAAATCTCGAAGAGATAGAGCGTCCGGAAATATTGAATATCAAAAAAAGGCGACCACGCCACAATCGATTTTGATCTAACACCGCTCAAAAGATCACATTTTTCGAGAGCTTTCGAATGGCGGTGGTTAGATTATTGGCCAAGACCACTGTTGTAGGTTATGCCCTAAAATACATGAAAAATAGTGAGTTTAGGAGGTTTATGAGGCAAAACTTACACCAGTGGTCTTGGCCAATAATCTAACCACCACCATTCAAAAGCTCTCAAAAAATGTGATGTTTTGAGCGGTATTAGATCAAAATTGATTGTGGCGTGGTCGCCTTTTTTTGATATTCAATATTTCCGGGCGTTCTATCTCTCCGAGATTTTAAAATTAAGAATTGTAACCCAGGTAGATAAATTCTAAAGATTAGTTTGAACAAAAGTTGTTCCTAATGTTTTTTCAAAAAAATCAATAGAGTTTGAGATAAATGGCTTTAAAAATAGCAATTTTTCTAAAAAATTGAAAAATTTCCATTTTTCATGGTGGAATAATTCTTAAGCAAATTATTTTTAACACTTAAACTTTTTTTTCTATCTTCTCGAAGATAAATCCAGCCTGTTCTCAAATTTTGAAGCGATTTAAAATTTTCATCGTACCACTTGACGTGAAATAGCCCATAAGCAAACACGAAAGAATACAAATTCAAAGTAAAGCAATCACAGCATGAGCTAATATAAGCTTGTAGTTAACACTTAAGTTAGATACTTAAACTAAAATTAGTTAACTAATTTATACACGCTATCGATAAAATTCATAAACAAATTTATAAGGACCCTGCATAAGTATTCGTGAATTACGCATAACATTAGTTTTAGCATAATTGAAATATACAAATAAATACGACTAAACGCAGTGAGTAATTATATATATAAATACGTGAAATGGCCGTTGTGGCGACCTGAAAAGAGAGGGAAGATACTACTTTAGCACGATAAAAAGAGATGGAGAGGGCTTATGACGACCGGTCGTCACAAGCTCTGTGAGAGTAAGCGAGATACTCTTATGTCATTTAGGCCATCGATCGTCATAACGGCCTTTTCACGCGTTTATATTTATATATATATGGGAGATTCCATGTGAAGTGATCAAGTTAAAAAATTGAATTTTGTTTTAACGTATGGAATCAGTAAAAAAAGTACTTGAATAGAGTGTAGCTAAATTTTTAGACCTACATTTCAATTAGTATCAGAGCTGTAACCAATCAAAAAATCGAATTTTTTGAAAAAAATGACTTATTGGCCATTTTTATTACTTAATAACTCAAAATCTAAAAATTTTTTCTTATATACATTAAATTTGAAAAAGTTTATAAATTTCAAGAAAAATCTGTTGAAATATTTCATTTATATTAGTTTAACACATTGAATATAGTAGCAGTTATACCTGTTATATAATAGAATAAATACCTGAAACTTATTAAATTTCCACTAAATCTAATTATATAACAGGTATAACTGCTTATACCTACTGCTTTGTGTTTGTAAGCAGCTTAGAGATTGAAAAGTATCAGTAACTAACATTAAATAGTATATTTTATAGAATGATTGAAGAATAATAATGCCATGTTGTTTGAATGCAAGTATACGGTTACTCTGTTTTTTTCATAAAATGCATTCGCTCTCTTTTTTTAAGAAATTTGCCTAAAAACACCATAACTTTGTCTGAAATGCTCTGCCGCACTCAAACTTTGCATCGTTTCGAAGGTAATTAATCATCGATGAATTAGATTCTTGGATGGATAAAATATTTTTGATCGTACATCCCTTTTTTTTACTACAAAGGTTTTTATTAATTATAAACTTTTTCAAATTTAATGTATATAAGAAAAAATTTTTAGATTTTGAGTTATTAAGTGATAAAAATTCGATTTTTTGATTGGTTACTGCTCTGGTACTAATTGAAATTTAGGTCTAAAAATTTAGCTACACTCTATTCAAGTAGTTTTTTACTGATTTCATACATTAAAACAAAATTCTATTTTTTAACTGGATCACTTCACATGGAATCTCCCATATATATATATATTATATATATATTTACATACTCATATTAGTGCACTTTTTAGGTAGCCTCTCACTTAAATTTAAATTTGTTTTGCTGTATCTTCAGAGATTTATGATAATATTTACAAGGTAAAATGTTCCTCACAGCAAATTTGCTTTAATTTTACTTTGTACCAATAATTTTTCATTTCAGAGACGTTATTTGCTTAAAATTAATATACTTTAAAAATAACCCTTTCTTATTCAGTGAATTTAATATGATACACTTATAGTTTTAATTAAGCTAAATTTATTTGTAACAAATTAAATTCTATATTATTGGGTTACTATAATAATTAATGACAACTGTACAATTTAATATTATAATTTTAATACAACACAAGAAATTCTATTTAATTACTTAATTATATATGTTAGTTAGTGTCACTATCAAACATTTTATAGGCATGTGAAAGTTACAAAATTATTAAATGCCTTTTACACTTACCAAACAACTGACACATTGATTTTATTTAAATATTAAAAAAGGTATTCAATACATATATGTAAAGAGAACAATAACTTATCAACATTCTTTTAAATTATTTAAGTCAGTACATATAACTATTAAGCAATCATTTCACTTAACGTTGGAAAGAATATCATTCTACATATGTTATAGTCCATATAATTATTAAATATTATGTACTTGGCAAAGTATCGAACAAATATATTGGCTTTATATAGAAAACAGTCATTTTAATTAGGATAGAGAACGATAAAGCATCCACTTAATTATAATATATTGTTTTTTAAATTATTTTGGTCAATGTGGAAAACATTGAGATATCATGAGGGATTCATTATAAAAATACAAGCATAAGTCCCTTCAAATAATATAAACTTAAAGTAAACACATCAAATTATATAAATAAAATGAATTAATAATATAATAAATATAATTAAAATAATGTAATAATATACATTTATTTTATGTGCAATTCTTATTAATATTATACTTTAAGATTAAAAAAAGTTATATTATCACATGGAAATGAAAACATTGTTTTCATGGTTAGAATTTTATCAATGTTTGTCTTTCTCTCTCTCTCTCTCTCTCTCTCTCTCTCTCTCTCTCTCTCTCACTCTTTCCCTCGTCGAGATGTCAAAGATCGACATGCTAGTATAGGATGTGGGCGAATATGAAATCTTTACCTTGCAATAGTATCTGCATTACACTACAATAAAAAATATCGAAACGGAATAATGTGAGGTATTAGAAATAATTACGTAAATAAATAATTTTAATTCATAACTTTTCACACAAAATCAGCCAGATGATTTAGCTGTGACAAAAGTATTCACCTGAAACTAGCTCCCTCTCGTGGCCACGTTTGAAATCGCCGTGAACAAGAGCAGCCACCTCTTATCATGGTATGTTTTACTAATGCAACTCATCGCCGTTTCAAGAATTCACTACCTACTACCTTACACTACTCCTTCGGATTCGTACTAATTTCCCTTGTTTACGTCAAATTAATATCTATTATCAATCATAGGAATATACGCACAATTTGTTAATTACAACCTTAATTAAACGTCTTTAATAATATTATCGATTAAGGACGAAAGAAATGACAAATGAATAATATAATTTAAATAAAAATTAGTAACGTACCGCCATCTACTGTTTGAGATTTAATTAATAATTAAGATTACCGACACAGTGAAATACCCCTCCACCAAATTAGAAAACTAAAAAGCGCCTCTGATTGGCGGGCGAAAAAAAGCAATAGCGGCCTGTGATTGGTGGGCGTTTTGTTCCCTGGGCGAAATGTTACCCATTCTTCTACTAGGGTATATCTAATTTATTTTTCCCTTTAGTTACAGAGCCCATATATTTATTTTAATTATTATAAACAAAGGCATTCCTTAAATAACCTTTTGTTGCTAATAAATACATACTTGTTTATTTAAAATATTGGTTTATATAAATATACGTAATCTACTTACTTATATATCCATACAATTTTTAAATTTTGATTTAAATAATATTTAAATTAAATACTACTAAATTAATAATTTTCGAAAAACTTTTGAAATGTAATTCGTATTTTATATTGTCACTGTTAAAATTTGAATTTTCTCTTGCCATTACTGTTTATAATAGAATTATCTTAAAAATGCAATAATTAATGTATATAATTTTTAACTTATTGTATATTTCACATATAGATATTTGGAAAAGTGTATGTTATACATGATTAATATTTATTTTATCTTCGAAAAATTGTGCATTTTTTTTAAAAACATTACATTAAATTTTAGGTCCGTTTTTATTTTATGAGTTTTATCAGGAATAAGTAAACTAATACACATTCTTTCAAGTTATATTCACAACTTTTTTTTTGCACACGGAAAAAATACATATATTATCTATTCTTGAAAAAACAAATTTAAAATATATATATATATATATGGGCTATTTCGCGTCAAGTGGTACGATGAAAATTTTAAATCGCTCCAAATTTTGAGAACAGGCTGGAAATATCTTCCAGAAGATAGAAAAAAATTTTTAGGTTTTAAAAATAATTTGCTTAAGACTTATTCGACCATGAAAAGTGGAAATTTTTCAAATTTTTAGAAAAATTATTATATTTAATGCCATTTATCTCAAAATCTATTGATTTTTTTCGAAAAAACATTACAAAAAACTTTTGTTCAAAATAATCTTTAGAACTTATCTATCTGGGTTACAATTCTTAATTTTAAAATCTCGAAGAGATAGAGCACTCGAAAATATTGAATATCAAAAAAAGGCGACCACGCCACAATCGATTTTGATCTAACACCGCTTAAAAGATCACATTTTTCGAGAGCTTTCGAATGGCGGTGGTTAGCTTATTGGCCAAGACCGCTGTTGTAAGTTATGCCTCATAGACATCATAAAATCACTAATTTTCATGTATTTTAGGGCATAACACATAAACAAACACACTCACGCACGCACACGCGCGCACGCACGCGCGCACACACACACACACACAGACACACACAGACACACACACACACACACACACACGGCGATGAGTGCTCCGGGCTTGTTCCTGGACGCATTCAACGCATGCCTAAGAGAAGGTTGCTTCCCGGCCCAGTGGAAGACGCAGAGGCTGGTACTCCTACCAAAGGGAAACAAACCCCCGGAGGAGCCATCATCTTACCGCCCGCTCTGTCTACTGGATATAGTTGGGAAGCTCCTGGAGCGGGTGATCTGCGCCAGGCTTGCAGAGGCCATCGGTCGGGCCGGAGACCTCTCCGACAACCAGTTCGGCTTCCGAAAGGGTCGATCGACCATGGATGCTATAGGCAGAGTTGTTGGCATAGCCACAAACGCCATCAATGCTGGTCGGAGTGCAAGGCGGATGTGTGCCATCATCACCTTGGACATCCGGAATGCCTTCAACTCGGCCAGATGGGACGACATCATGCTGTCCCTGCAGCACTTCCAAGTGCCACTCTATCTCAGGGAGGTCACCTCGAGTTACCTGACTGACCGTACTCTGCTCTACGACACCGACGACGGTGTGCACTCCCACAACATCACGGGAGGCGTGCCGCAGGGTTCGGTCATTGGGCCCCTACTCTGGAACGTTGTCTATGACGGCCTGCTTAGGCAGCAACTTCCGCAGGGTGTCTCGATGGTGGCTTTCGCGGACGACGTGGCGCTAGTGGTGGTCGCAAAGAGTGTCGAAGAGATCGAATATCTCGGAGACGTCTCTATAGAAGTGGTCGCCACTTGGTTGAGAGACCACGGACTTAGTCTGGCGGCGGAAAAAACGGAGGCGGTGCTCATCTCTCGCACAAAAAAGGAGAGGACCGCCACCTTCACGGTAGGTAAAGAACGGATACGGTCGGTGAAAACCTTGAAGTATTTAGGGGATCACACTAGACGCGCGGCTGTCGTTCAAACACCATCTCGCGAACGCGGGCTCAAAGGCGGCAAGGGTGGCCCGTGCGCTGGCGGGCATCATGCCCAACATCGGGGGACCCCAGCAACCGCGAAGGTCTCTCCTTGCCTCGGTGGTGAGCTCCGTAATTTTATACGGAGCTCCTATCTGGGCTGATGCCCTGAACAGGCACAAGAGCTTTGGTGCTCCGTGTCAGAGAGCCTGCAGGATAGCTGCGCTAAGGGTGGCCCGGGCGTACCAAACCGTATCTGACATTGCGCTCTCGGTGATCGCGGGGACCGCCCCCTTCGACCTCCTGGCAGCCGAGAGAGCTGAAAGACACCGTGAGGGTGGGCGACGCGTAGAAGAGAATCGCTGCCATAACCGATGGTCATTGCGGACCGTAGAGGAGTGGCAGCGGAGATGGGTCTCAGCCAGGGACGGCCGCTGGACCTACCGCATAATCCCGCGGATCCAGGAGTGGGCGAGCAGGAAACACGGCTTCGTCAGTTTCCAGCTTACCCAGGTGCTGACCGGGCACGGATGCTTCCGTAGCTACCTATTTCGTATAGGGGTCTACGGCAGCGCAGAGTGCCCGGCTTGTCCAGGGGTGGACGAAGACGTGGAACACGTCCTCTTATGGTGTCCTCGTTTCAGGGAGGAACGGGACCAGTTTGAAGTCACTTGGAGCGGTCCCCTCACCCCTGAGGGCATCGGGGCGTGCCTGCTTGACTCCCAGGAGGGATGGAACGCGGTAGTGACCCTCTGTACGTCCGTAGTGGACAGGCTGGGTCTCATCAGAAGAGAAGAGGAGACAGGAGTTGCGATAGCAACAGTAGTGGGCTAATCTAGCCGTGCCTCCCCCCGCGAAGTAATGCCTTGCGGCGGTTTCCGCGGGG